>WBNO01010215.1:131496-175776 GCA_013400575.1 Peucedramus taeniatus
AAAGAAAGAAAGAAAGAAAGAAAGAAAGAAAGAAAGAAAGGAAATGACAAATTGAAATAATGGAGCAATTTCTTTGGGCTCTAAAGTAAACAACAGTATTTTTTTTAACAATCTTGTTGTTTCTTCTCCAGAATTGTAATTACTTACAACATAGAAGAAAGCTTTATCTGCAAAACTCTTAAACAGCAAATTTCTGGAAATGAAAATAAAGTAATATAAAGGAATTATTTGTTATCCAGCCCAATGCTGTGAGATGCTTTTCTGTAGGTGTTTTACGTGCCACTCAAATACATTCTCAAGAAAACTTGTATCACACCCTGCTAGTGACAAAAGGATCTTTCTTTTTACGTTTTTCATTCTCCTAAGCTGCAATAAAAATCTGTACTATAAGTGACCTTTGAAATAAAACATCCAGAGCAGTGCTCCATAGCTCTCATAAACTCTAATTAGTTGGGACTTTTTTTTTTTTCCTGGAGGAATGTGTAAAAGGGAACAGTAAGTAGAATTGTACTGCTACTCTTTATATTTATTAAGTATCCAATGTTTAATTCAGTAGTCTGGGTTTTCAAACCCACAGAAAGGGAAGAGACTGTGTCACTCTGTGCAGCTCAGCCCTTTCTGGGGTTTAAGAGTTCTGGTAGAACTCTTAAACTGGTTTAAGAGTTCTGGTAAAAGTTTGATTGAAGCTGATTTTGTCTGGACTCGTCTTCTGGAACTGTAGAGCCTGCAGTATTTGTAATTAGGCAAAATAGAAAATCCTGCCATATACCCCAGGGAAGAACTGAAGTGCCTGAGGTGTGTGGCCTAGGCAGCCTCTGTCCTTTCCAACAGGATAGGTATTTGTAGCCCTGGAGGTAAAGCCCACGATTGCATCACAGTTCTTGGTGTCTTTTTGGCAGCAGAGGTTTCCAGAGCACCAGCAAGGCACACACCTCGCACGCCTCGTGAGTCACGCTGAGGGAACCAGGAACAGACACACAGATAAAATTACTACCCAATCCTCTCCAGAGGCATTTTCAAATTTATATTAATTCTGAAAGTTGGTATTTTTTTTTGCTTCTAGTATATCTGTTCTGTTCTGAGCTTTCTGTCAAGGCTTTCATTCCTAAACCTTCATTAAGTACAGAAGGGGCAAAATAATACATATGGTGATATGCAAAAAACACATGTAAATGTTGTGTGTGATATGGGCTACCAGCATAGAGCAGTAGCACTGGATTTCTGCCAGAACTTGATTTAGGTTGGCCAGAGTATTATGGCTTAGGGTTTCTTTGGGGTTGACTTTGTTTGGGTTTTGCAGAGTTGTTTTACCATAGTTACTCAAGGACACTATACTTAGAAGCATTTTTCCTAAAAAGATACCTTGTGCAACAGAGTAGAGCAAACAGTAGAATGTTTATGTGGCAAAAGTACTTTTAGTTTTACTTCTGAATTGCAAGAGAAAATATATTGAGCATCACCCATCCTTATTCTGGTAGAAGAGTTCTTGGTAAGAGACCTCTCAAGGCAATTTGATGCCACTGGTGGTTGGGGTATAGCTGTGTGAGGTGGATCAAAATGTTTTCATGCACCATGACCTCTGCAGATACTGGGTAGTATCAGTATTTATTTTAAATTTCACCTGTATTTCATTATTTCTAAACATCTCTTTATGCACACCAGAGCTTGTTTTCAAGAAAATGTACAAGAAAGTTTGAAGAACAAACCTATATGAGTGGTTTTGATGTGTATTGTAAAATCAAGGATCCCCTGACGTGAGGGAAGAACGATGCATCTGAGTCCATGTAATCAGAAGGCTAATTTATTACTTTACTATATTATATTAAAGAATACTACACTAAACTATACTAAAGAATACAGAAAAGATACTTACAGAATGCTAAAGAGATAATAATGAAAACTTGTGACTCTTTCCGGAGTCCTGACACAACTTGGCCCCAATTGGCCAATGAGTCAAAACAACTCACACCAGAGCCCAATCAAGAACTCACTTTCAGGTAAACAATCTCCAAACACATTCCACATGGCCACAAACACAGGACAAGCAAATGACATAAGAATTGTTTTTCTTTTCTCTGAGGCCTCTCACTGCCTTTCAGTTTCCCAGGAGAAAAATCCTGGGCAATGGAATCATGTTCAGAGAATGTGGATGCCACAGATGCAGACATTCTATAACATTTCAGAAATTAACTTTACACAATAATGATTTTTTTAAAAGATAATTTTTCTTAGCCTTCTGGATATATTTCAAATAGTGGATTTATCGTCAAGATTTCTGGGATGGCAATAAGTCTGCTTTAAAAGGAAAACTTATTTCTCCCTTCTTTCACTTTGTTTTTGAAACTAATCTAATTGATATAACAGGAACCTTTTTATCATTACGTAGGAGACTATTTTTCAAAGAACAAAAAGAGCTGAACTTTTCATACAGATTAGTCTATATGACACTGTAGTGAAAACTCAAAATAAAAGGTTCTGCAAGTAGTGCATTTCTGCTGTAAGTAGTGTATTATGGGACTAATTCTTAGCTTTCTTCTCAAGTTGCAAGTTTACTTTTCCTGTGAAATCTAGGCATGTCAAACATGTTTCCAGTCCCATGGTGGTACAGTTTTGGGGACAGAATTTGAACATGAATATTCCATGTCTTTACTGAGGGGTTTTGATTGCTATAGACTCAATCTCTGCTTTTGAGAAATGACTCCCAAGAGAGATTCAAATTCATGAGAAAGTAACAAATTAGCCAGTAGTTTCTGAATTTCTTCCCTCTCTTGTTTTCTCCTTGCTCTTTTTGATCAGAGATTCCATCCTTGTCAGGAGACATCTCCCAGTTCAAAAGTTTTGATGAAATTAATATTTTCAACGGAGAAAAGACTGACATAATTGTCAAAATGTTTATAGAGAGCAGAGTTTCTAAAAATTTAACAAACTCTTATTTTTTGTGTCTGAGACTGACTAGTTTCATAAAAGCAGTGAAATTATCTAAATATTTTCAAAGTGAATAAAACTCATGCAACATTCTCTACATACAGGAGCATACACTGAAATTCTGAATCTAATAAGATAAGAGGAAATAGTTTCTACATATTTTTCGTTGAAGCCAAGATTTTATCCTCATATAATTTTTCTTTAGGCGAAGATGCAGCACAACTGTATATACATAAAACCCAGAATTTATTGTTAGTACAATGGAAATCTTAAGTTTAATTATTATTAATCCAGATGTGATTGTTACAGAAAGAAAAATAATGCAGTTAAAGTTTTTAAATGTACATGCCCCATCTCCTGGAGCAATGTTCACTCTCCCTCTGCTCCTCTGGCTCCTGGGGTCGGGTCTTTTGTGTTGGTGCTGAGAGGGGGAGGTGTGCTGTGGGAGTCCTCAGTGTCTGGAGTCCTTTACTGACAGGAGTATGATGCTGATGTGTTTTACTGCCTCTTCTTTAGTCTACAATCCACTTTGGATTATTTTTTATGCATTTTGTAACAATTTTACACCTTTCTGCTTCTTTGCTATCATAGCAAGGCTGTGTTTCCTTCCACTGTCTGTGTTAGTTGTCTGTGCACAAAGCTCTCGTTGCCATAAAAACTGCACTTGTATCACACAAGACAAACAAAAGCAGTACAAATTAGCCATGGACACTTAGTGAGTTTGAGGAACTATTGTCACAGCAGAAGCAGGTGGAATGAGACTGCAGGCAGGTCAAGAAAAGCTCACAGAGTGCGGGAGTGGCAAACCTTGCTGCTGAGGCCATGCAAGCTCTGTACAGCGCTTCTGGCAGTGGCAATGCCTAGGTAGTGCAGGATTGCAGCCCTTTGGGATAAGGAAGGCCTGGGCTGGAATGGAGAGGGGACTGCCCTGCCAGTCTGCTGCAATGTTTTCTGTGGTACTGGTAGAAATCGCTGCACAACAAGGGATGAGCTCAGGACACCTAACAGCCCATCCAGGGGATACTGTGTTGTGAGAACTGATTTTCAGGAAACTACAGATGTGGAGCAGGAGCCAATAATTTTTTCCTCACCTCTAATGCTTTCCTTGCCTAGTCATCTTTTAATTACCAGTGGCCTGGATACAATTTTTCAAAAACCACAAGGCACCTACAGACCCTGAGGTTTGCAGACTCTTCCAGAAAAACTTTTTAATCTTAAGGGTTGAAGAAAAAGCAGTTGACAGACTCAAATTTTGATTAATTAACACTTACATTCTTTATCCTTTTCCAGGTGAAAGACCACTAAGTAGCTGCTCTGTCTTACAATTGTAATAACAGTTGCCATCCCTTGAGGGTGAAGGATGCCAAAGGCGAAGGCAATTAAATCCTTGTGCTCTACCTGGTGGCAAAGCTGATAATTCACAGGTAGTTTACTACCTGCAGCTTGAATAACGAGGTGTACAACATTTACAAGTCAGAGCAGTAAAATGGACATGGCAGTAGCATTCAGCTACTTTTCCTGAGTATGAGACGTTTCGTTATATATATAATCAATCACATATATAGTGCTACAACCATGGAAAAACATGTGATCATTGAAACTATTGTATGGAACTACAGATTTGTCTGTAAAAACATTTACATTTGGCAGTTCAGAGAAAATTTAGTTTTGTTTTGTTTATAGGTCTGTGAGAAATGTTGGGTTTTTTCTTTCTTCATTCCCTTCAGAGTTTCCTTCAGACCTGAAAATAATAAAAAAAATGGATGAGCAGTGTATAAAACTATTCAAAATAAATTACACAGAGATAATATGCACCCATGTGACATTATTAAGTACTATATACAAAGAACACAATAAATATTAAGTTATTATAATAATTGCTACTGATGCAATACCTGGAAGATCCTCTAAGAAGGCACCCCAGTCTTTCCTTGACTTCTATACAGTTCCTGGCATCAATAGAAATTCTTATCTTTCAGGGAAAATGATGGACACAATTTTTTTAGGGATATTATCTCTTGATAAAAACAATGTTCTTTTTCTAACAAGCATAGGTGAAGCTATGTTATAAGAGAGAAAGGGGTGTCTTGCAGAATTAATATGTCATTTTTATCATAACTTGGTATTTTCTGAAGTACTTTGACATTACTTTGTAATTTCACATTTCATAGATCATTATTTTATTTTTTTCAACCCAAATATAATCCTAAATAATCTCTGTTCCTAACCTTATTACTTATTTTACAGAACTCATTTTTCTGAATTTCCTTCAACAGTGGCTGCTAACCCCCTGTAACATAAATCAGCGTTGCTCAAGCCTTCCTCTAACAAAACAGAACATTGGAAACCTGAAGACTGAGCACTTTATAACAACAGCTTCTAGAAAACTCTCCTGTCCAAAGGCTCCTAGAAAAGTAAGACAATTAAACTATAAAATCAGAATAGTTATAAGAGGCTGGACAGTAGGATGGACTGAAGAAGCCATCCTCAGAGTAGTCCAGAGTAGATGGCCCATGTGAGGGAGTCCATAAACTCTGATTTTACCCCCTCTCCATTTACTCCCTTGGAGATTTTACAGTGCCACTGGTATCTTGCCTTTCACTAGGATGTTTTCAGTCTATTACCAGATGTAGTTTCCATTTTTTTTTTAGCTTCTACCTTTGAGCAGACCAAAAATTATTATTGTTTATATTTATTTAATGAGATACAGGAAAACCATGTCAGAAAAACTATGTCAAAATGTGTTTTCTACATTGTATCCTGAGGCCAGCAACAGTGCTGTTTGCTCTGGGCTCCAGTGCAAATGATTTATCTCAGCACAGACATGACATTGAGTAGCTTTTGCTAGGAATGCTTTATCCTGAGACTACATGGTCTGAAGTAAAAAATTCAGTACTGGGCATGGAAAAATATAATATTGCTTTGGCTGACAATATTAAACTTATAAAATTTTTAAATCTGTATTCAGACTGTCATAGTGTCTCTTGCCAGACCAAAATCATAATCGAAAATTTACAGCTGACGTATTTTTAATGTTGTAAGACTTATGTTAGAATGGCCTGAAGCACTTTCCTACCAGATTCAGATAACTATCAACCAGATAGGCACCCAGCAACACCTAATATGAAGGAAGTGATGATTCATTGTCAGAATCCAACAAAATAGGATAACTCTATCTTCTTGAACTACCCAGCTAATGTTTTTTTAGGTTGCATAATGCATTATGCATTATTAAATTCTTACTAAGTCAGCTGATGGGAATTCAGATTCTGATGAGTATATGACTATCAGCTGCCTGAAATGGTATTTCTCAGACAGAATCTGGTGATATTCAGGGCAAGTTATTGCCCAGCATCTTACTGACTTTTTATCAGTTCAGATTTCTAAATAGAATATACACAGGTAAATTTCTGATTTCTCTACCATTTGTAACAACAACAACGACGATGACAAAATAAAAGTCCAGACACTTTGTAGAGGCTGGGCTTTTTAAAGAAAAGAGACTATGAAAATGATCTCTAGAACAGGAGAATTTGAAGGAGGTCTTTTGGCTAAATAAAACTCAACTGCATTGGATTTCATAATGTATCTGCTTTTTCTGTCCTTTCACAACTTTCTAATGGAAAAAATTCCCCCTCTCAAAGGAAAAAAAAAAAGAAAACTACTGGAGCTTTTCCATGGTATTTATGGATAGTCTAAACCAGAAAGATAATTTAGTGGCTTTGAGATCCCTATGTCCTTAACCTTTTCAATGCTGAGAAGAAAGGAGTAATGAATGAGCTTTAGTTGTAGCCTACAACTTACTGCAGCCATCTCTACCCAAAAGGTTATGGTGGCAGTTATCTAATGCTGTTATGCTTAAGATCCTGTCAATGCTGGCACTGTAAATCCCATTTGACTGTACTTTGGAACTTGGCCATAAAAAGAGTGCTTCAAATTGAACCTTGCTGTACATGGCTTTAGACTAACAGCTTTTCCTTTTTCTTCATACATATTTTAAATTAATGGGTTTTCAAGTAAACAGGAATAAAAGAAATCTGTACTTAAGAAAATAAGAGTTCTCATGTTAGTTCATTTATTTTTTTCTTTATTGCTCAGTGGCTAAAGAAATAGATGAGATAAAAGCATTAATTTTATTTCTTTCCTATCCTGTTTCTCACTCGTGGATTTATTGCTACCATCATTCAGTCAGCTGATATCTGTCCTTCACTTTCCTGCCTCCTGTGCGTTTCTTCTGTATTTTCAGTTTGTTTCATTTTTGCCACACTTTCTCAAGCCTTTCTGGGGTCTTCCAAATGGCTTCCTGCTTATATTCTTTTACAGTTGTACAGCTGCTGTAATGGAAAGCTCTGACAGACCTTCAACTGCAGCAGCCGCCCCTTTTCTTTCTTACCTGTGTTTTCTTTATTCCTGCATTATTTCTCACTTAATCGGAATTTTACATTCTCACCTTTCTGCTTTTCATTATCATTGCTAAGCCTGCTGATCGAAACATAAATGAGAAGAGTTGGTGTCTTCATATATTTACTTACCTTTTTTTGGTCTTTCTGTCTGCTTCTACCTTCTTGTGAGATGTAGATTAGGAGTGGTCAAATTAAAGGTGTTCCTCTCTCTCTGGAGTGTTGGTGGTTTTCTTTGCCCCCTGTCCATGATACACTATTGTATTCTTTAGAAGTCTAGTTCTGCACTGGAAGGAACCACAGCATCTCAAATTACAAGAATTAACAGCATTTTTTCCTCATTTGTCTTATTGAAAGACCCAGGTCACAAGGAGGTTTAAACATATTTTTAAGAGTCTTTCCTAAAGCCATCATTACAGGCTGAACATACATCACATAGGCAGCATATTAAAGAGGAAAATCTGTGATTTTTTACCATTAAAAAAATGTAGCAGTAAAATTGAAAATGACAATGTAAAATCCATTCATAAGTGAGGTGAAATTCTTGGTTAGGCAATGACACAGTAAAAAATACCATAACACAGAAAAATTGTTTTTGTCTAAAAATTCTTATATTTTACACAGGAGTTATAAGGAAAAGTGTTTCAAAGCTGAGACATATTTTAGTCAAATTAGGACTGATTAGTCACAGTATGCACTAGCACTGAGGCCTTTCATATCATGTGTATTCTGCAGAGGGGAAACAAGTAACCACACAAATATGTCCAGAGTGGCAATGATTATTACCATATTAGCACTGTGATATCAGAGAAATCTCTGGGACTTATCAGTAAACTTTACTGACTATAATGGAATTGCTTATTCACATTTTCACTTCTGGGAAGGAAGTATAGATAAATAAAAAAAAAAAAAAAGTTAAATCTAAAGTTTTGTAATTTAAAAATATAACTGTGTTCAAGAAAATAGAGGGGAAAAATACTAAATTGAGTTGAGCTCTCTTCATTAACTGCATGCATTTGAACAGCTTCATAATATGCAATATGGTTAAATTAATAAAACATTCTTAGGCCATTCCAGTATTTTAAAGTGTCATTTATTCTTCGAAACCAATTGTATAAGAGTACATTCTCACTCCTTCAATTAATATTCAGATTTTTGTGAGAAGGCATTACATGGAAATCCAACCCTGAAAATTATTTTCATATTTGTTATTATTCAGTTGTTATTTTTACCCCATTTATCTTATAAAAGAGAGAAAGCTGAAGATATTTGCTGACTTGCCATTTACATTGATTGTCTGCAGTGTATTATCTTTATTGTTTTGCCATATAAATACATTGGCTGAATAGCTGTTAGAGATTATTATTCAATATGAAAAGTTTTTTGTTCTTTCTTACAATTATACCTGTAAAATGTAGTAATTCTGACTACTGACAGGACAAGTTACTAAACTGATTTTTCAGACAGTGCATTTTATTTAAAATATTTCCCTAAGTAAGCCTAATTTCAGTGATCATAATCTTGGCATCTATGGTATACCTATGTCACTAGCCAACAGCTCCAGTTCTAGGGTCAATTATGAGTAAGAGTACAGTATAATTTCACCACAAATTAATACCATCTGTCAACATGATAGGTATCAAGTTGGGTTTTCAAACAATCAGCTTTTCTTTCATTAAAGTATCTGCAGAGGATAAGCTTTCTCAAAATGAAAGGAAGAGGTGAGACTTAAAAGCAGATTTATCAGCATATCATGAACAAAAATGGTAGAAGAGGATTCTGACCCCAGAAGATAACACAGTAGTGTAAATAAAATAAAGTGCTATGTCTTCCTCTGTGGATCTTTTATTTCCTTTAAAAAATAACTATCTCTCAGAGCTGCCACAATGACTTTGTGTTTAATAAAGGTCACTTGTGCACCAGTCAAATTTCTTATGGTCTTTGCTAGTCTTTTCTATGGTCTTGAATGGTCTTTCAGTTGTTGTGTTTGGTTTCTTTCCAATTTTGTCTAAAAACGGGGAAAACTACCTATTGGTAAACATCTGGGTTATCTATTGTTATGCCTTACCATAGGAGTGATTTTTTTCAGCAGTGACGATGTAAAGAGGAATCACCACGTATCTCCCTTTCAGCACATGTACTTGGTCCTGCTCTGGCAAATGTTCTATGGAAGAAGCTATAAGGAGGATATTTAGGTCTGAACCTGTCACTGTGCACACAATAGTTTTCTTTTTACCCTCTTTATTCTATTGAATCCAATACTCACTACTCAGATGATAAAAGTAACAAGTAGCATCTTTGTCTCTGGAACTTTAAACCCTGCCTGCCACTATGGTGGGTAACTCCTTTGTCCTGTGATATCAGGTTCAAACAGACTAACAGGCACAAAAATTAAGTCATAGTGCTTGAGAACCAAGCCAAGAACTCTTAAGTCATCCTTGTCCTCTATATTCGAACAAATATCTGAGCTTTGCATCTTTCAGTTAAGGCTGGGATAAAGCCCTAAATTTGCTGTATGATATTGTGTTGAATGTTTTTTCTAAATAACAAAGCATACCAAACTTTCCTGAAATGCTTTATTATCACTGTACTCTCATAAATAAACATACTGCAAAGAAAATGACTCTGATTTTTTTTTTTTCACAAGAACATGGTAATAGTTAGAAAAGGTCAATTATACCTTGTTTAGGCTGGTAGGTAGGGACAATCACTTGTCTCCAGGTAGTGGTAGAAACCAAGAAAAATGAAGCACTTGGAGAAAGAAGCAGATTTCTTCAGACCCATAGAGAAAAACTAGAATAGAAGACTAAGTGCTGTAACATTCTTACCACGAGGCTTTATTTTTGCATGTCTTTGAAATGTGAAGGAATTTTTTTTTCCTCTTATTTGAAGGGACAATGCTGCCAAAACAGGTACTGTCAAATTAATTGAGTACAATATTTGCCAGTTGTGATGCCCAGAGGGATCTCCAAAATTTATTTAAAGGAGTAATCATTGGGAAATTGCCAAGGCCTCAAAACATTTTTCTTCTTAACCTCATAAGCAATTGTCATCTCATGTCTTATTTTTTAGCTGCAGTTTGCTATTTCATAGAGGAAGTGATTAGTGATATCATGCATCATTAACTGTGTGGCTGAAGTTTAAGCCTCAGACATAGTGAGCCAAATTAATTTTTAGTGTAGAACTACAGACTTTAGCATTTTACTTGTGGAGCCAGCAGAGGCTGAAATCATACAGAAAGTATTGATTTTAGATCCCCCAAGAATGGTGTGTCTCATGTAATTCTACTGTTATCTCCTGCTGATTCATCAGAAATGGCTTTCAGGGAGTTCAGCCTTTTTGGCAGAAGACACTTTTTGATTTAGTGGTAATAACACACATAGGTATTTATAATATGCCCAGAACTGTATTATCTTCATGCTTGAATAAATCACTAGCTAGAATTTTCTCTTTCTTTTCTTATTTTGTGGTACAAAGGAAATTAAGATACTTGCGTACAATGTCTATGAAAGCAATCAAGATAAGTATTATGCTAATACTGGGAAAAATGACTTTGTAATTTTTTTTTTTTTAATACACATTTTTCTAATCTGAAATTTAAGGATATCCTGCCAAAGGACAATGAGTCTTCAAAATAGTTTGGATTTGTCATTGTTCCAACTTTTCTGCTCTTCTTTGAACTTCTATTTTAAATTAAAAACTTTAAACTGACTTTTTAGGTCACTGTTGGTTGAACCACAGTATTTATTATTGAGTGGAGTCAGATGAATACAATGACCTGGAGATTTGATAGTTCCTGAGTTTTCAGTAAAAAAATCCTCAGACTCTTGAAACTTTGTTTGGAAACCAGCTTCTGTAAATTGCTCTTTATACTTATGTTTATAGTATAGAGAACCAGGAAGAACAATTTGAATCATTAATATGTTGGACCATTATTTTTTTTTTCTTTTTTTTTTTTTTGCTGGATCCATTATTACACACTCCCATAGATTAACTTAGGGGGCAGTTCCCAGCTGACTTCTTTTCTTTGAACAAAACTCCTTTAAGCTCCTTGACACTCATTGATGAAATGGCTAACTCTCTGCCATAATGTCCTTGATTTTAATGATACATTAATGGTACTTTCTCATTAATGATACCTCTATTACACCTCTCCATACTTTCTCTTTATTATTTTGTTATCCCCTTAAGTCACAGCCAATGTTGAGATAAGATCCCAAGGCTTCAATTGAAATAATACCTCTAAAGTCAATTTCAGGAGCCCCAGATAAGTCAGAAGAATCTCACTTAATGAGTTTAGCATAGTACAGGAAATTGGTATTTATCAATTTAGCAATTAAATATTAAGATTAAAATATAAGTAAAGCAAAGCTATAGCTTAAAAGAAATTTTATTTAATTAAAACAAAGCATTTGTGTTATTTTACTAAAAGTCCAGTGATTCAGTTTGTCTTCTCATAAGTGTTGACCTTACCACAGAACTTTCTGATAAGTCACACTTTGGTTACATTATTGGCAAAGCAAGTATTAAATTGATAATCAATTTTTAAATTGAAATTCAAGTTTTACACTTAATACTATGAAATATTTCATTCAAATATTATTAGAATGAAACAGAATTAAATATTTTTTTAATTAAATTCCAGGTTTTTTTTTTATCCTCAATCTATTCACTTACTAAGTTTTTTTCAGAAGTTATTGGATCAATAGTTGCTTTTTCCTACAACTTCATTTATGTTTTCCTATACAGTGATAAAAGTATTTTAAATGTTTATACACTCAAATGTTTATACACTTTCTGTGAATTCTTCTCTTCACAAAAAAAAGTGAATTAACTGCACGCACTGATATTTCTGTTAATGAGGTACAAAACCCAAGTAGAATCAGAAATTTTTGTTAACAAAAAAAATGCAAGCAATTTTACTCTCATCATTATTACATCAAATATTTCTTGTATTGTACTTTCAGTCTAACAGAAAACAAAAACATCTTCAGTATTTTTTGACACCCAAACAAAGGTCCTTACTCAGCAGAGCCTATAGCCAGGAGCAAATTTGAACAGCCCCAAGCATGGGGTCAGGACAGGTTGAGATGTAGAAGTGAAGGAAGATGCCATTGTCTCCCAGCTCCCCAGCCTATCTGTAACTTCTATTCATATTCATTTTCCAAACCAAAGTAGGAGTTATCATTCATAACGTCCTGGGTCATGGATGTTTAAGAAAAAAAAAATTGAATTAGAGAGAGATTAATTCAGAACAAACTGGGGACTTTGATGGATTTTTAACCTTTGGGAATGCAGGAATGAAGAAGGAAAAAAGAACAACTTGAAAGAGTAACTTGTAAATGGTGATTTGTTAACTAACTCTTAAAAAGAGCTTTTGGTTCACTGACGCTTTATTTTGCACAGGGGTGATAATGTATTAAAATTTTATTTTGGGAGCCCTAAAATTTGAGAACCTTTACATAACTTGCATGTTTTGGGGTGATACAAGGATATGGAGCTGTTAAGCGACTTCAGACAGTGGGGCACGTTACCTTTGCATCTCTGTATCAGCCATCCAGGATTAGTCCCAGCCTTACACATCTGCCAGGGTCACACATCTCTAACATCCTCTGGGCCTCCTCCATGTGCCCCATATTCTTTTGTTTTCCCAGTGGAAGCCAGTCTAACCACTAATCGAATAAAGAAGCAGAGACTCTATAAATGTAATTGAGATTTTAATAGGCCAGGGAAAAACCTGAGCAGAGGTGGCAAGTTTGTTCTTAACACAGTTGAAAGGGCTCGTTTGTGGAAGCTCCTCACACATGCCCTGTGGATTCTGCAGCTGATGAGATATATGTACCTTTACTTGCTGAAAGCATATCTACCAGTGCTTAACAGGATTCTATGCTTGCTCCCTATAAATCTTCCTAGTAGATTTTAGCCTCTTAGGGAACATTAAGAACTGAGGTTTGAAGATGGAAATGAAGACTTTCAAATATAAAAGTCTACGGAATATATTTGAGCTGTAAATGCAAATGTGTTTACAAAGCCTGATTTTGTGCCATCATGTGGTGCATGCAATTAAAGTTTTCAACTGGACTAAGTGCATCTTCTCAAAGAACTTTCCTGAAAAGTTATCATTTTAATTCTTGTTCACCAGAAGTTATCACCACACTTGTTAGTAAATTGATATGGTGAGGTCAGGGAAAAAGAAAATGTAATGCAGAGAAAAGCAACCCAAGTCTGAAAGTCTCAAAAGCTCTTTCACTATGAAAAGTCCTCTGATATAAATTTTTTAAAGAGACCTGGGAAATGTCTGCAAACAGTTGCAGTGTAAAACCTGAAGTTGTCACCTATTTACCCAAATCTGTTTAATCTTAAGAGCAGATTTCTGAATAAGAACTTAAGTTTAAGGACAGACTAGGTTGAAAACTGTCACATCATATATATTATGTTTTCAAATCCAGTCTATTCTCCTTACAGAGTTACTCATGTCATGTGAATATTCAAGTTCCAGTTAATAACGGTCCATGATGATTTTTTGCATCTGCCTGCTGGCATGACGTTGTATTTTAGGTGTCTACAGCAGCTGGAGAAAAAAAAAGTAAAAAAAGAAAGGACAATCTTAAAAGCACAAAACAAACCTGTGGGCATAAAAAATGTTCATAGTGAACCTAGTAAAATATTTCTGGAAGGATATTTTTTGGAACTGTTTCCTTTTCTTAGCTTAAAAATGATTAAAAATTCATATTAAAAACACTTAAAATTCAGTTGCAGCCCAGCTAGATCTGTGTAGCACAGGCTTTGAACCCAGCTAGATATTATCCTAAGCAGTAGCTATAACGAAAAAATGAATTTCCATGTATGCTTCTAAACTCTGCTTTTTGGTGCTTTTTCTTGTGTCTCCCCACACCCACCCAGAGGCCACAGTTTATCTGGTCCTTTTCTGAAGAAGGAAAAGGCTGGGGGTAGTTGGAAACCAACATCCTCCTCCTCCATTGCTCCTTCCCACAGTCGCAGCTTAGGTGAACTGATCCTAAAGAGAAAAACAGGCCTGCCATCACCTAGTCATTGTAAACTGAATGAATTTTCACAATAAAGGAATCACTTTTCCTTTCTCACATGCTGATTTTCTTTCAGTCTTGCTGATTTACTTTTACGCATCTCTCATCAAGTTATTAAATGCCATAATAAATTTTCTTGTATGGTGAAGATGTATTACTAGCTGGAGAGGAAGAGAATCCCTCTTTTCTAATTGATGCTGTAAAATATAGTAAACAGGATGATGCATTAAACTTTCTTTGTGAGAAAGACCTTCTTTATGAATAATGCATTAGGCTTTATTTAAAGCATATGGATTTTATTTGCTTTTTATTAACTTACTACGTTTGACACTGCTTCTGCATTTCCACACCCCTTCTCCCCCTGGGAATGTCTTCTAATAAGGCATTTCATAAAATCTATGATTTCTCTCTTTTTTTTTTCCCTTAAGAAGCTCTAGATGCAAGGCAAATGCTTTGTTATTGCAGGAGTAGCTTGTTTACATCCCCTGGGTAGGAACTGCTTGCTATGGAACACTTTAAATTCATTTGCATCTATATCAAAGATCACCTCATTGTTAAAACTTTGTGCCTAACTTGTAAAAATTATTCCTGTGCATAATATTTTCTGGTTTCTGGCACCCCTCTAGAGTTTTTTAAGGTGTATATGGCCATTTATGCACATAAGTGTAATAAAAAGGTCGTGGAGAGGGGGGCTTTCTTTGTCACACATGTGCCTTTGAAAATAGCTCTTGTCATTTATTTTTTCAGTAGTGCACTGCTGTACTTGAGCCTTTGACACTATTGAGCTGACCACTGCTAGGCCTGTCTGTGCTTTCATGGAATCATAGAATGGCCTGGGTTGCAGGGGGCCTTAAAGACCATCTCATCTGAACCCCCTGCCATGGGCAGGAACACTTTTCACTAGACCAGTTTGCTCAAAGCCCCATGCAACCTGGCCTTGAACACTTCCAGGGTTAGGGCAGCAACAGCTTCTTCGGGCAACCTGTGCCAGGGCCTCACTGCCCTCAGAGTAAAGAATTTCTTCCTAATATCCAATCTAAACCTACTCTCTGACAGTTTGAAGCCATTCTCCTTTGTCCTGTCACTCCAGGTCCTTGTAAATAGGCTCCCTTCAGGTACTGGAAGGCTACAATTTTCTTCAGGATGAATGATCTCAATTCTCTCAGCCATTTGTCTGTTTGTTACTCTCTGAGCAGTTCAGTCACTGCTGGATTTTACTGTCCCTATGTGATGTGAAGGTGAGATATGTTCCCTCCACTTTAAAGATATAACTTTTTTTGAAGGCTACAGAGGCATGTGGTTGAGACAGACACGGAAATCCTTCTCAGCAATTTCCAAATATGCAATGATGGCAGAATGACCTCCACTTATATATATGAACAGTCTTTGTTATGATATATCATAAGAATATATAGTATCTATATGATAGATTCTGTTCACATCATGCAATTTACTGCTTGGAAGGAGCCAACCTGCCACCCCATCAATATGTATCACATTTAGGAAGGCTCTTCTTTCAAAGTGTTATTGCTTGTTAGACTGTGATTATCACTGTTTTAGGCCTTCTGACTTTCTCCATCAGAATATTCCTCATTTTGCAGTGGCAGTCTACCTGACCATTTCAGCTGTTCCTAAATAAAGAGAACCCGTGTCCCAATAACAGCCATGTAACTGTTTACCAATGTTTCAGACTTTTTTTCTTACTGTCAATGTACAGGACTGTACATGTATTCATCTATTGAATGAATAGATGTCAAATACCAGTTACAAAGTTCTATGACTAAGTTAATTTGTTCGAATTCCTCACTATCTGGATTTTTACATGTGTTCTTTGCCAAGTACTTTTATCACCAGCCCTGTAATGAAGATGTGAATGTGGTGAATAAACATAGCAAAATTTAATGAGAAAACAGGAAAATCAAAACCCTGGGTCAGGAAACAGACATAGTAATAAATACATAATTTCACCAATTTCATTAATATATTTCAGTGATTAGTACAGGATTTGAGTGTAGTGCTTTTCATGGTAGATTCGCGTTAGGTCTGACTTTGCAGCTATTGGCATGAACAATTTAAAAAGCATAGCTCATTGCATTTGTGTAGCATACTGCTTACAGCTCAGCAGCACTGGTTGCAACAGGGATTGAAAGATCCAAGTGCATAGGAAATGTTTTTCTGTGCTTTGCACTGGCTTCCCAATTGGCACACAACACAGTTTACCTAAAGAAAATTACAAGCATCTGTCTCTGAAGCAAGTTGCCCTTGGTGTTCTGATGCCCATGAAGTAAACATGCACTTGTGGGACACAACAGATGTTGTACCATGCTCTAAGAGTGATTCCATTACTCCACTGTTTGTTAAGGCAGCATTAAGGTCATTAGTTCAGATATTGATGTTGTAGAAGCCTAAAAGAGATGGGGCTAGTGTGTATGTCTGAAACACAGACAGATAGCTGTGGAGCCAACCATGGATTGCTGATAATAACAGCCAAGGATTGCTGGTAAAAACACACTGTGAGAAAGGATGTGGCTGGAGCAGGGGCCATAAGGAGGTAGGGCAGCACTTTTCTGGGACAAACATCCTTATTCTTGCTCCTGGAGATAAGCACAACACAGCACAGCTCAGGAGTGATGTTGACAGGTGTACACGGACTGTAGGGGTGAACAAGACCACGAGAGACCCTGAAACTTCCAACTGCTTTCCAGAAAGGTCTGGAAGAATGAATTGTAAGAACTAATTTGCATTGACAGTGAGAACCTTATCTCCAAGATGGGAAGAATTTTCCTATAACAAGGTATCCCATCAGGCCCAGTGTACTTGCACTGCGCATGCACCCCAGGACCCTGGACATCCCAGCTGGATCAACACTGGAGCCAGAACTAGTGCTCTTTCCCTCTGTTCCTTTGTCTAGTTCTTCCTCTCTCCCCCTTTTTAATTAATCTCTCTCTTTCTCCCTGCTGTCACCCAACCCATTTCCCAAAACTCACTGCCCTGTGTTTATATGGACACTTGGGGAATACCATTCCTATTTCCATGCAAAGTGTGTAATTTACTGATAAAAGTTTGTAAGCTTTTGAGGGCACTCTGACTTTTGTTGTTCCCTTTGACCACAAGCACCCACAAATATCAGGTGTTTCCCTCATTAGGGATGGGACATTGCAGATGTCTGCTTGATCCTTTGATCTTGGCATCTGACACATCTGGTGTGTGTCAGGCTGATAAAGAGCTGACTGTCTTTAAGCAGAGTGGCTCCTTAAAGGTAGCAGCTTGGCAAACCTTATTTGCTCCTATGAAAAGCTAATTGCCTGCCAAAGCATTGTTTCTTGTGTGGGATTAGCACAACCTCTAGAAATGGGATGGCAAAATTGACCATATTTCTTTGCTTAATTTTGAATCCTTCATATTTATTTGCTTATATTTTAATTCAAATGAACTGAAACCCCAAATTTAATTCAAGAAGGAAACTACATATTCTATTTAGCCATCTTCCTGCTGTTGTGTTCCTGCTAATTTCTATTTACTAAGTGACCTTCTCACCTATCTATAAACTTCATCTCTTTCTCTCTTTGATTTCAAATACCTTATTTTATGTTTTCTTCTGTATTTTTTCCCTTTTGGGGAAGATTGGGCCCTTAAGTACATCAATTCGATTAGCATGATTGTAACCCTGGAGAAAACAGGAGTGCTGGATACCAATCTGAGGCAGTAAATGTTTTCTTGACTTTCCAGACAAGAAATTATGCAAAGACAAATAAGATACATACTGATAATCAGTTTCTAAAAAAAAACCATGAGAACAAAGACAGCCCTGAATTTTAGTTTAAAAGTTTGGGGGTTTTATTCATTTCTATTTTCCTTTTTTATAGAAAAGAGTGAGAAGAGAGAAAAGGAAGAAAAAAAAGAGGAGAAGGTGAAAAAGAGCAAGTAAGGGCAGGGGGAGAGGGTTTGTTTCCAGACCAGAAGAGATCCCAGTCAGTGGGATCTTTTCTCCTAAATTCATTTAGCTCTCTGATGACAATGAGACAGTTAGCAATGCTTACCCATTATGTCTCAGTAACCCAGGCTGGAAACAAATAGGCCAAACTTCATTTTCAAATCCCTGAATTGATTGAGGCATGCAAATTGTTGGTTGCTTTTGGTTTTTTCCTTAAAATCCAAAAATAGCAGGAGTTATGCATTTAATTCCCTAAATGCAGTCATTAGAGCGTACCTTAGGAAATGAATGCTTTGTATATTATATTTGCTGGAAAGCTGTCATTGCTATGATGAATTTGTTGAAGTTTTTATCTCTGCAGAATATAGTTGCTTTGTGTATCTGTGCCCAAAGTTCAAAGGCACAGCAGCACCTTAGACACTGGCTATACTAAACACAGTAATATTCTGACACACAGCACTCAACAAAAAGAGAATTCATTAACCTTGCAGTGATACTTGGAAAAAAATAATACTACTTGGTCTAACATTTGATAATATAAAAACATTTCTGATTCTATTTTTAGAGGGCTGTTAGTGCTGAGTAACTTGTTTATATAGTGATTTGCACACTTACGCTTCCTCTCAGACATGTATTTTAGAGTAAAATCCACCATCAGAAAAACCCTGAAAGGTTTATAATTGTACCTATCTGAAAGCATATGAACTGAGACACAGAAAGGTTATGACATGCCCAAGATTATGCAAGTCAGTCTGAAGAGCAGGAACAGAACTCAACTGGTAATACAGTCAGCCCTGTCTCTCATTTTCTTCCCTGCTGTGTCCCAGCTGTCCAAATATTTTAGCTAAATTGGCTCCTGGAAGAAACCCAGGGAGCTCAAACTGAATATAAGTTCTGGTGGATATAGAGAAGGCAACTAGTGTGAGGAGCAAGCTGAAATTATGGCTTTATTTTCAACAGAGGACAGTCACCTGCTGAATCTTGAAGAAATGTCTTTATTTTTCTTTGCTTCTTTAGAAAGCAAAACAAAGCATCCAGAGAAATACTCTTCTCAGCTCTCAGTAGAGTCATGGAGCTTTGTTTGCTGTTTATCTGATAAGTCCATGGCTGGAGCAGCACCAAAAATGTCCCTGAAATAAGCAAGAAAGGCAAAATCCCTCTGCCTTTTGTTACACTCCCTCTTCTCAGAAGTCAGAGCTCTTAAGTCATGCTGGCAGTAAGCCCTAGGAAAATGGATGTTGCACTGCAGCATCACAGGAAAGCTGTTATCATCATCTCCAGGAACAACCATGGATCCCAGCACTCCTGTTTCTGGTAGCTGCCCTGGGAGACACAGGGTCTGGAAAGTTTTCTCCTCTGCGGGGGCAGTTGTTCAGTTGTTCTTTGCTTGTCTCTTCACCTGCCTTCCCACCCCTTTCTATCTTTGAGGGAAAGAAACTGAGTTTGTTTCTCCCAGTTTTGTCAGGGATCTCTGCAGCTGGAGACTTGCCCAAGTTAGTGTCCACCAGTGCAAATTCTGAGAATTTTCCTTTAAAAAAAAAAAAAAAGCCTCACCTATGTTTACCAAGCTTATCAGGAATTTTGCCGTGAGCTTCACATGGACCAACACCTGATTTCCATCCCAAAAGAGAGGTGAGGCAGGAGTGCTCCCTAATGGCTGCATCCAGCAGTCTTGCTTCCAGAGGTCGCTAATTCATCCATGTAGGAGTCTGCAGTTTGTCTCCAACTAAAACAAAAACTGGGGAGAAAAAGGAGGAGGGGGTGTGGTCCTCTGGCAGCATATAGTAAGGACACACTTTGATATATGCCTGGACTCAGCAAGTGTTCTCATGTGCTGCAGTTTAAGAGTAAAAATAGTGAATAATCTAAGAGAGAAAATACAGAAAAAATCTATAGAGTGAATTTATTGGGTGAAAAATTTATGACTTAAGATGTGGGTATGAATTTTGAACACTGGAGAGTAGCTTTCCATTCTTTTTTTTCTGTATCTGTGAGGCTGTTTTCTTGCATGTTTTCTGTTATGATTTTCTGTTATGATTTTCTGTTGAAAAGATATGATTAAATTAGTAACCCTTGCTAGTTGTACTGCTGAGTAAGAAAATTATTCTTAGGCCTAAAATCAGACTTCATTTGCTCATTTTTTAATTCATATAATTTCAAAATTTTATACAATTCAGAATGCTGAAACTGGCAAGAAAGATGTATGATACTGGTGATGAATTAGCAGTAATTTAGTCTTCTCCAATGGTAATAGGCTATAATGAAAATGAAGTAGTATGAACTACCATGGTAGGGTTAAAATAGCATTAATAAATATTAAATAGAATAAGCAGAGATATTATAGTTTGACTACAACAGCAAGGACAGTACTATGAATAGAGAAAGCCAAGAAGTCAAAATGCTGATAATATATCAGAGCTCTGTAAATTGTTCTACTCAATAAATAGATTGATTGGCTAAATAAAAAACTGTTATTACATCATCCCTGCTTCATCTTTGATATCTCTTCTTGCCTCTTAGAAATTAATCGCTATCTTGGGTTAAGATTTTTAGTGGCATTGGCAAATGTAAATTGTCATTACAAAGACTGAGGAAGTCTAGTAACAGGTCTCTTAAGAAATGTTTTCCTTTATTTGGTGCAAAAAATCTTGCACAACCAATATTTGTGAAGGGCCATGAGCTTTTCATTCAGCTTTGATGACTACAAAATTATTGTTTTAAAGCTCCTGTCATGCTGGAAAATAGTTATGCATGAGGCAAGCAATGATCTGTAGGCTGCAGGGAAAGACTGGTGATATGCAGGTAATGACAATGTTAAGCAGCTGCACTATCCTGTCAGATAGAGTCGTACAACTGCAATTATTCTTGAAGACATGTTGGGATATGCATTCATTGCATGGTCATTATATGGGTTTGACATCCAGACAAGGTCTCTATAAGTGCTCTTCGAGTGCTACTGAAAACAAACCAGAATGTAATAGGCTGTGGACAGTAGAATTAAATCTTCAGAGAGGAGGAGAAGGAGGTTCATCATAATTTTTGTTCATTTAACTGGCAGCTAGGACAAAGAAAACAGATTGAAGGCTCTAAGAACGTGTAACTCCATGAGGGAATGTAGCTGCAGCAGGAAATTCAGGAGGAAGCTTTCTTGTTTTTCCCATCTTTGTGGAGGAGGTTATTGTTGGTTGGTTTCGTTGGCTTGCTTTTGTTTCTTTTCTGTTTATCAACTGGAAAAAAAAATCTAGTTTCCCATTCCAAGACAGAATGAGTGACTTAAACAATCTGACTGAATTACATTTTTTACTTAACAAAAAAACCTAATCATTGAGGTTACGGTCTTCCTCAAAACAAGTTACTGTTTTTTTATTACACTCCCACTGAAATTGTAAAAAGTAAGTAAGTCCTATATCTTGCATAGATTTAATTGGCAAATCAAACCAGGCTGTACAGATTGTCACATTAAGTTATATTTTGGATTAAAATTCCCTTGCATAATTAGACATTTGTATATTTGACATTTTTAAGGCTGAGTTTTCATAGAAGTCAACACTTTTTTGGCATCTGAGTGGGAGGTGAGGTTTCGCTAGGGACCTGGAATGTACTCCCTGAAATGAACTCAGCAAAGCATCAAAATCATAGGTTTTTATCTGAGGGTGGTGAGGCAATTTTAACAATAGAGATAACAAAGGAAATAGTTTTCTAGCTCAGAACCTTATTAATAATAACAAATAATATATTATTATACTGCTTTTGCCTGTATAAAAATAGATGTGCCTAGTTTTTCAGACACAGGGGGCTTGAAACACCAAGAAAACCTTCTCAATAGGAATGAAACACAGAAAATTAATATTAGAGTTTTGGGTAAATAGCATATTTTAAAATATTTGCAGATTTTTTTTATCAAGTATTGAAGCTAAAGGACAAGGCATTGTGTAAGAATAGACCTTGTGTTTTATGACCAAGCATGCAATTAATACCATTCACTCCTCCTTTGCCATAAGGTTCAACATACTTTAAGTTTCTAGTAGAAGATACCGTAACCAGATGATAACAGTAATTTGGTAGAACTGGTCATAGTGACCATTGAGTAGCAATGTAAGCAGACTTTGCAGTCACAAACCATTTATAATGAGTATAATGATTTTGGAACTGTCAGCCTGAGAGGAGCGTGGCTGAGGGAGAAGGTGATGAGCTGCATTCTGCTGTTCAGGGCTTGCTACTGGCACATCATTATGTACTGCCAGTCACCTAACCCTCATGTCATTGTTCTGCTTGCTAAGTTATTGAGGTAAGAAGGTTTGCAACTAGTGCAAGATGAACACTTTTAATACTGAAGGGATGATGTGTGGTAGTATGGGTTTTTTTACTTAATAGCAGGCTTTTTTTTATTAAAACCCTGTGCAAGAGCTAATCCATTTACTCAAATGCTTTCAAAATAGCAAGAAATAAAGGTCATAAATGAATCAAATTTCTATGTGGCTAACAAAGGTGTTTTATTTTCAGTGTTCTGCTCTTCATAAAGCTTGCTAATCCAGATTTTGTAATTTATTCGTCTCCTGTCACTGATAAATTGTTTATGAATCAAATTTCAGAAGGACTGTGCAAACCAGCTCCTATTGACTCGGGAAGCTGCATGCACCCAGCTCCCCTGACCCTCCCCCATACCCAACTGTGTCTGCAAAATGAAGGCAATAATTCCTAACTTTCCAGAGGCTGACATAATGAATAAGCTATTAATATTAGATGCAGATAGGAGAATGTGTAAAGCTGCCTAGATACCAGATTTTGCTACGGGAAGGAATAAAAAATCTTCAGTCTGGTATTTCTTTAAAATGCACCTTCTTGGTTTAGTAGATAAGGCACTGTACAAAGTACTTCAGAGATACAGTAGAATAATTGAGGTGCAGAAGTTAAGTACTTTGGTTTTGATATGCTGAAAGAGCTCCAAATAGTGATAGTAATGCTTTTGCTTGTCCCTTTTAATCTCTGTGCACACTGTCAAAAGCTGAAGATCATTGTTTTCCTGTGACAGAGAATTGGATAAAGCTGAGCCAAATACAGCTTCTATAGAGAATATTTTTCATGGTCTTTTCTGTGTCTCTGGCTTCTAGTCCATGCTGTGCTTGCAGAAGGGTTTCTCAGACTATTTTACATGCAGATGAATAATTTTCCTCTATTTCTCTTATTCATTGCTCAAATAATTCTCCAAGCACTGTCCAGAACTAGTACTGTCTATAGAAACACTCATCCTCCAAAGATGATCAGATTAAAACTCAAAAAGTGCAGATTAATTCAGTGATGTAGCACGGTGTTATTAAGCACTTACTGCATTTTCTACTTTTTTTTTTTAGTGGGTAATAATTCATCACAGAAAGCTGAATCACTCACCTTGAATGGTGCTGAAGACTTCTGTGAAGAGCTTGTATTGTTTCAGTAGAGCTAAATCAAGGAACAAAGATACACAGAGAATCACAGAATCACAGCAGCATTTGGGTTGGAAGGGACCTTAAAAATCCTCTTGTCCTTTCCCTGGACAGGGACACCTTCTACTAGACTGAGTTGCTCAGAGCTATATCCAACCTGGCCTGGATATGTGCCTAAGTTTTCACTGTCCTAAATATACACTGGATATAGACTTCCATATGGATTTTTTTTCCATATGAACAGGCATGTTGAGTGTTGATAAATTCTTGTATATAACAGACCAAAATTTTGTCTCCTTACAAACAACCTAACTACTTTCTGTAGGGAAGAAGAGACTAGTTATGGAGCTCAGTAACTACATAACTCCTGAATTTCAGTCCCTCATTTTGTAAGTTAGCAAACTTACCTCTTGATGTTGTTGTTTGAAAAAGTTACTTGATATATTTGTTTACTTATTATTTGTATTACTTACTTATGAAGGTGATATATAAGTAAGCCCAAGTCTGTATGTTTTCTTGCTCTGATTTTGGTAAGATGAGCAGTTCTGGCAAGTTTTGTCATGAGCAAGAGAAGGAGGAGCTTACAAAGAACTGCAGTCCTCTGCCCTTTTGGTTGCCTCTGTGATTTTTCCCCTCCTGAGACCCGTGGGATACAACTGCAGACATTGCTGATGCTGCACTGTCTTAGGGACATGATCCAGTCACTGAGGAGCAGACCCTGTGACCACGTCTTCAAACATTTTCCTGCTGAAAATCAATCAACTGTTTCCTAAGCTTCACACCACAAACTCTATTATGGGTGGAATGATGGACAACTTCACATTACACAGACAATTAAATATTTTATCCCAAGGCAAATCTTTGTGTTGTCTTTCTTCTACAATTCAAGGGGTTTTTGTGACCTTTATAGCCCTTGATAGACCCCAACACTATTACTGCAGCTGAGAAAAGCTGGAAGAAAGCTCAGCTCTCTGTCTCAGTTTGAGTGTGCCATTCTGAGGACTGTCTCTGGAATTTGCCTCCTCTGGCAGTTTATCAGAATTCAAGTCTAGTGACCTCTTGATTAAAAAAAAAAAAGAGCAAACATATGCTAAAGATTAAAAAGAAACCATACATATCTGCTTTTTCTTCAGATATTTTCCTGCTCAATTATTGACTATTATAAAAAGTCCAGAGCTGACATCCATGTAAATATAAAGGGCCTTCTCCTTTTGGATTGCTTCTTTTGCATGTCTTTTCAAAACTTACCTGTTTCAAAAGAACAAGATACCACAAACTATTCTAGTTTATCTGCACAAGATAATGTTAATTGACTTGTTTTCCCAGCAGCTTTGTTGTTTTTGTTTTTTTTTTTCCAGTGGTTGAATGTATTTATTCTTCTGTTTTCCCACATTAGCATGTATATTTTAATGTATTTTATTATTAGTACAAGCCAGAATGTCTGTTTTAAAAAGCGCTAGAGGGGACGTGCTCCTGCTTTCGCTGGGATTGGATTAGTGAATGCTACATATCAATAACTAATGAATGTTCAAGTTACTTCATTATTCTTAGAATTTTTACTATTTTGTTTGTTTTTTTTTACTCTGAGTTTATAACATGTTGCAAGAACTTCAGAGGAAAAAAACAGAAACAGAGACTATCACAGCAAAGTGTATAGTACATATTTGTAGTATAGGCACTTTAGAAGACATACATCAAGAGGAGATAACACCATGTAAGTCTTGGGACCCAAATGAGCTCTAATTCAAACTGTTAAACTGTCAACTGCTTTGTGGCCTGAAGTTTGTATGCATGAAATGTTTAAAGGCTATTGGAAAAGGTCACAGTCCTTAAAAAAGAAAACACAAACCAAACATCAGATTTATCTTCTTCTTAGAAAAGTAAAAGGATACTAAAGGAGGCTTTCTTCTGTCCTTGTAACTTTGGAACAACTCTAAGGATACAGCACATTTAGAGTAATAAGATCCTGAAGTTTTTTATACAGTCAGATCACCTCTTGCCTTTGACAATGGTCCCTGAAAAGCTACTTCAGCTTCCTCTGAGTCAGTGGAAAACCTTCTAGTGATTTCAAGAGAATTGGATGAGCTTTTAAATGCAGTTATCCAGCTGCACAATTAACAGCCAGAAAAGCACATTCTATAAATTATTTCGCTATTTAGGGATACATTTAGCATGTCCTAGCAATATCAATTAACCAGAAGAAGAATGACTCATCCAAGCCTTCTCCAAATCCATTAAGTCAATATCTGACTCACTTTTTGTGGTCTGAAAAATGGTGTCTTCGCTAAATTCACTCTTGATTTTTATCAGATCATCTCAACTGTATTAAACTGAACTGCAATCAAGGCAAAAATATTGTGGCCAGAAAGTGCCAAGTTACAGTAGAAAAATAACAGGGGTTTATCTGCCATGCTGATAGGTTTTGCATTTTGGCTGAAGATGCCTTGGCCCTAAGTGGTGTGGGAGCTTTAAAAGTCTTTTTTTTGCCATAATTTTTTAAATATGAATATGAAGAATCAACTACTCCCTTCCTTGTGGAAGAAATCTTTGCAGATCTGAAAACAGACACAATTTTTCTTTTTCTTTTTCTTTTTTTTTTTTCTCTCCCTCCTGTTAACTAAAGAACCCCTTTCAGGCATTATTTTGTTAGTAATATCCTTCCTGGTTTTCTTTGAATAAATTCTAATGGGTGTACTTTTCTCACCCTCTGGAGTCTAAAAGCATACAATGCTTTTATCTACTCCAATTCTACTTTGTGCTCTGAGAGCCCATCAATGCAAAATAAAGGAGTATTAACAAAAAATTACAATTCTGATAACCTGTGCTCTTTTTTATTGCCCCTAGTTTGTCTTTTCCTAAGCAGCCTGAAACTGCTGATGATTAATTGCAACCATAAATTTCTTCTCTCCTAGAAATCAGACAGCTGACACCTTGTACTCAACAAGTATGGTACTCAAGTACCACATTCTTTCAGCCAAACACAATTTTGTTTTTATTTCCATTATCATTCCTTTTATTTTCTTTACAGAGCTCTTCTTCAGTTTTACAAAATCATCTGGAATTCCAATCCCAATCCCAAAAATGTGCAACACCTGTGGTGGTGTGTGCTGTTCCACAGAAGAGCTGGTAACTTGAGATAAGGTTCATTCCACCTTGGTATGGAAAGCAGCGTCCTCTCAAAATGCCACAGAATTGCCTGCAATAGAGGCCATGGTTTGTATAACATGAAGATGAGGAAATTTATTCTTTTCCTCAGGCAGAGCAATTTGCCTCCTGTCTGTCTAGCAGCCACAGCATTATTCTCAGTCTGGCCATTAGCTGAACTGTAATAACGTGTGTTTCTGGGGCACTTCATTTCCATCAGAAGCAGAACAGGTATGCATAGAGCATTATGGATTTTTATGTGTTTTAATATATTTATACAACTGTATTAATACACAGATTGGTCTCTTGCCATGCATCAGATGCTCCCAATCCTCTCCAGCTCATTAAAACTCCATAGAAGCCCACAGCAAAGCATTTTCCTGGGAGCCAGAATGAAGGTGGCACACATCTCAGTCTGGCTACCACTTTATTATTTGGCAAGCAGAGAAATATGAATGTGAGCCATAAATTGGTCTGCTAACATTTCTATGAAAATAACCTCCAACTGCTCTGAAACAGATTCTGTTTGTAAACAGGACTTGATACTATTTGGATGCAGATTATTTCTAGTGCATCCACTCTCCCCCTTTTTATCTGAGCTGTATTTCATTGGTAAAGAACGGTGAATGCTGAAACCCACAGCCTGCTTTGGCAATATTTAAATGCCAGACTTTCTGTATGTGACATGTTTTTCCTTATATAATACACACTATTAACACAGAATATTCACTACTGCACCAGATATCTTGGTCTTTAGGTTTATGATAGTTGTGGAGGAATGCATAAAACCAAAATGAGCTAATGAACAAAATTAACAAATTAATAAAGTGAACTATTTTTATACCTTTAACATATATATTCTGTATTCACAGAAAAGATCATTAACTCCTGGGCCCTCAATATAAGTCAGATTATAATCATACTAATGTCTTCTTTGCCTTGCCAGGATTAAACATTAATGTTCCAGTTTTGAATCAAAATAATTAAAAGAAAACTTTAAAGCTTAAATTGAGAGAACTCTCAGAATCTAAAGGGTTTATTTTGCTTTTGTTTTAATAATAAAATAAAAAAAAATTTCCACTTGAGAAAATAAAGACAAGAGAAATGATCCATTTTCCTTTATCATCCTTGATTTTTAAGTGGTGCTTTAAAGATTTTTGGAAAATAAGATAATAGTTTCCTTTTCTTTTTCCTTTTTTCTATTTTTTTAAATATTGTAATTATCAAATATAAGGACATAAAAACTTCTTGGGAAAATGTCTCTAGCAAAGCAAAGATGTTTTAATCCATATGGAAGAGAAGTCTGGTGCTATGCTTAAGGAATGAGTTTCTTGAGAAAGTAGAATTGGACTTCTGTGATTAATGTTTGTTCTGCCCCCTTGTGGTTATGGAGTCCAGTAGGGCTTAGGTAGGACTGTCTGGGTTTAAATATTCATGAATAATTAAAAATAATCTTTCTGTATATTTCAAGTGATGCACTTTTCCCAGGATATGTGTAGACAAAAAAACCAAGGAAAAAAGATAAGACTCCTCAAATATGAACAATGGACAGATAATGTTTAATATTTAAAGTAGTTTTCTAAAAGAGTATGTGAAAAGAAGCTCAAAAACTTTTTATATAAAGCATAATTTATTTAGAAAGTAATAAAAGATAATTTCAAATTTAAGCACAGCTTTTCATTGGGGTTTTACTGATACAACTCAGTATCAGGGATACTTTTCTTTCCCAAAAGTTAAAAACAATTATTGTTGCAGTTTAATTCACCTAAAGTCAAATTTCATAATATGATCCAGTTATGTTTGTAAGAGTGAACTTCTGTATGCCAAGTATTTATTTATTTAGATTCTGGAATTACTTCACTTAATTTTTAAAAGGTCCTAGAGTTATTCACAGATTAATTTTTAGATAGCAGATCAGATTTTAAATCATAGATAATATAGGACCCAGATTCACCTACTCTACTGTAAATAATGAAATTTTCATTTAAAAAATAAGAATTAGTTGGTTTTAAAGACAAATTTTCTTAGCCTTTTCTGGGTTTTGCTGCACAGAGCAGATAAGGTGATATTACTATTTAATTTGTCTTCAAATTTTCACTAGAAAATATGTTAAAGTGATTTTCTTTTATTGGGTACTAACTGTTCAATTTCAGTTTACAGAACCTATTATTAATTAGTTTTATTTAAATTATACTGAAGGAAGTAAATATTTTTATTAGTCTTCAATATTTCCCACAAAAACTGCTCCAGAATCCATGTTTTTCTTCAATAAAGCTTCAAAAAAACTAAGTTTGGGGTTTTTTTTTTCTATGATTTTATGTAAAAGAAATTTCAGTATACACAGAAAGTTAAGCCAAGCCTCTTTCATCTATATCGACACATTCACAGGACATACAGTATTAAAATATGCATAACTGATTTTTTTTTTTTCTAATGAGACATACATGTCTCCGTGTATTTTTTAATCCAAATCATGTCCTGATCTGTAAAACTATGAGAGGTTCTGTAGCAACAGGGCATTATGGATGGACATCACCCCACAGTCTTTAACCTGACTAAACACAACACAAAGTCTCTGCAAGCCATAAAGTTTTCATCTGGATTGTCAAGACAAGCTTGTCCTTAAGGATCAAACTCTTTCTCTTTTGTCCCCTTCAATCCAAGTTATGAACATATTGGCTCAATACACTCAAATACAGTTTTTTGGAGCAAACAGTTTCAAATAAAATAAAATAGGGAAAAAACAGTAGTCTGACTAAAGGAGAGCTTTCTGTTGGTGTCATAACTATAAAAGTTACTACGTGATCTAGAAATTCATGAGACTGGATAGTCAAAGAGTTGCTTGGAATGGATAAGGAAGTGGGATGCTGAGCTTTTATCACAGAATATTCCCCTGATCATGTGTATGGAATAGGCCTCTCCAAAGACCTTACTCCAGAAATGGCTTCATGTGGTGACAGCACCTCTAAAAAGACTGATTTTCAAAAAGGGCCACTGAAATAACCTATGAAGGCACCTTATAACAATGTGAGGCATTGGGGAGACTTGGAAATGAGTCTTTCTATCTTCTTCTAATGATTTTTAATAAGCTATCCAATATTACTGTGCTTTCATAAAGATAGGTAGTGGGCCAGCAGGATAAACACAACTTGAAGAGTCAGAAGTTCACTGTTAATAGCTTTTATTAGCCCAAATGCTAACAAGATTTTTTGCATAACATCAAAGGAAGTCTGCTACTAATGGAAATAGCACTCATTTTGGCACCTAAGTACTCCGTGGGAGGTTATAAAGTACATGCAGAAACAGCACAAAATGTTAGACTGCCCAGAAAGAAAGTTTATTGTTTAATAAATGAGGAAATGAGACCTCAACTGTTCCATATCTCATGGGAACTCTCATTTCATATCACAGTATAACAGAATGTTTAAGATTGGAGGGGACCACTGGAGGCCATCTAGTCCAACCTCCCTGCCCAAGGAGGTTCCCTAGAGCATGGTGCTCAGGAATATCCAGACACATCCATCATCTGCACCTCACATAACTCATGCCTGTTAAAATAGTGTTCCTAGGAATAACTGCAGATAAAACACGTTCTTGGGTGACAGACATAAGGAGACTGGGGACTTGTTGAAATAAGTGGGGTCTAGAAAAGTTTTTATAACACAGATACATTTATAATAAGATGATTTGTGTATCAGGGCATGCAGGTTGAAGATGGTGCTTTCTCATCTTTCTCACAGAAAGTGAGTTGAGGTCATGATGTTTCATAGCCACTGCAACTACTAGGCTTCTGTGAGGGTTAGGAATCAGCTGTATGCTTTCTTTTCTACCTGCTCATCTGACACCATAGAGACAATGATGCCAGGTTTTTACAGAGCATGTAGTTATTTGTACAGTTTTGTATTCATCTAATCTAATGCATTTCTAATGAACTCTTCACTGCAAAATTGGTACTTTCTTGAATATGAAAAGAATAAATCCTTGGAATCCCTGTCTGCTTTTCAGACTAAACGGAGACCATATGCATTAAACATTTGCATTAATGAATATTTAAGTGAATTTGTTCTTGTATTGATTTTATATGATGCCTTTGGGTGTTCCCTAGCAGGACTCTCTATGTAAACCTAAGTGAGTGACTTACAGGGGGGCAGGGCTGGAAAAATCCATAAATATGCATTTAAATAAGTAAAGGGTCTAGTCAGTGTGTCAACATTTCATTTCCTTGCTGTGCTTTCATTCTGTTTCAAAATCTGAATGTTAACCAAATACTAGAGTTCTCTTTTTCATATTCTTGGACAGTCTGATCTACTCATAAAGATATTTAATGTTCTACACTGCATAAAATGCACATTCTTCTTACTATTTTGAATCCGATTTTCCCAGGCAATGCAATAGTTTTTTGCCCTTTTTTTCTTATTCATTCATCTCTTATTTTTATTAAATGTTAATCTTGTAAGAAGTTTTAACAACTCTCTGTACAACAGAAGGTATAATAGACTCTCATTTTTCTTGGCTAGAATGGGGGATTGAAGAGCATCTTGTTCCACTACAGTACTGAGATAGTTATGTAGTTAGCTTTGTGTTATGCTTTCACTTGGACTATTATCTTGTATTAATATCTTTGTAATTGCATAAAATAATCCCACATATCCCTATTTGTGAAAAATGTTTTTGAAACACACAATGTTACAATACAGGTGTGAGATCACAGGACATTCCAGGTCCTGCATGTTGTGTGAATACTGGCAGTGAACTGATTTTTGGCCCTTTTGTTTCCTTTGGCTAACAGGAAGTCTCCATTGATGTGATAGGTGGATTCAGCAAATCATTTTAACAGATGATAAAAGGCAGGTTTGTGCTCTGGTGTCCCTGTATGTGATTAGCACTCAGCTCTGTCTCAGCATCACAATAACAGATGTTCTAAAAACATCTGGCAAGAAAGAACCAGTGAAACAAAGAAACACTGCAATGTTACATAGCACCTTCTTGGTTAGTAGGGGCCACAAGTACACAGTAAGTGAGGCCATCAGGACCAGGGCAGTGATTGCCCCCCTGTACTCAGCACTGGTGAGACCACAGGTCAAATCCTGTGTCCAGTTCTGGGCCCCTCACTGCAGGAAGGACATTGAGGGGCTGGAGCATGTCCAGAGAAGGACAATGGAGCTGGGGAAGGGTCTGGAGCACAGGTCTGATGAGGAGTGGCTGAGGGACAGCTCAGGGGGCTCAGCCTGGAAAAAAGGAGGCTCAGGGGGAACATTATCACTCTCTACAATTCCCTGACAGGAGGGCAGTGGCACGTGTGAGTCTAGCTCTTTTCCCAGAAAACAAGCAAGAGGACAAGAGGGAATGGCCTCCAGTACACCGGGGGAGATTCAGGTAGGACAGCATGAAGAATTTCCTCAATGAACAAGCAGCTAGGCATTGGAGCAGACTGCCCAGGGAGGTGGTGAAATCACCATCCTTCCAAGTATTCAAGAAAAGACTGGATGTGGCATTCAGTGCTCTGCTCTGGTTGACAAGGTGGTGACTGATCAAAGGTTGGACTTGATGATCTCAGAGGTCTTTTCCAACCCAATTGGTCCAGTGATTTCTAGCAGATGTATTTAAGCACACCATGCTAAAGTCTCTGCAGAACTAATTCAAGTGACACTCAGAGGGGATAGCTCTTTCAGCTCCACTGCTTGGTAACAAAAGTGATGGAAATTATTTTTAGATGTTTGAGCTGTCAGTGGTGTCACCAGCTACAATATACACAATCTCTTCTCAAGAATCATACCTGAAAATCTCTCAATTCAACATTCTCTGCAAAGTTGTTCTGTGCTACCTTACTTGTTGCAAAGATAACAGCTTACTTTTTCTTCTTTTTATGAAAGATAATAGTCTTCACTGCTAAAGGAAAATATAAATATTTGGGAAAACATAGGATTGTTCATTTTTGCATCCTGACTAAACTAAAAATACTGAGATAGTTTTTCAATTATATCTTCAAAAGAAATGCAAAGAGAATCAGAATCATTCTAACACTGATGAAATCTGTTGAATTTTTTTCCTAGAATAATCTGTTGACAAATATCACGAGCTTTTCTACAAGGAATAGAAAATGATTCAGTACAAGTCACATGAGTTTGAGCACAAATAACCAAAAACTGTCTTCATTCCAAAATTCTTTCAGACCTTCCTTATCCTTGAAATTGGTGTTTCCTAACTATAGTTTTGACAAGCAGAATTTTATATTACAGTATTTTTTGTTGAAAAACTGTCACTTTTTCTGAATTTCCTGGGCCTAGTGTTGTATTTGTGTCTAAAAGTCGATGATACAACAGTAGTTGTATCAACTGATTTTCTCAGGTAGCCATGAGAACCACATCCCTTGTTTAAAATAAATTTCTTCCTAAGCTGTGTTTGGAATGAGCTATCTTTGGACTTCCACTTCACATTATGTTGCCTCTAGAAGGTTAATCAAGAGTCACAGCTTATGCCTTACACCCACCACCTCTCCTCAGACTCAGCTACAATCCCTGAACATCCAGTCAGGGATTGTGATGATTTCCAAGTAAGATGCTAAACACAACAGCTAAAACATCTGGTGGCTATTTAAATCTTACATATAACTACGACAAAAATTTTCCTTACCTCCTTAAATTCCCATCATCTCCACCTTTTACTGAGTGAAATTGCATTACAGAATTTGAGTCATTCCTTTCTTATTTCTTTTTCTTTTCTGTTTCCCTCATGATAGACTGAAAACTGCCCTTACTCAGATAATGAATTTATTATCATTTACCATACCAAAACTGCATTTTGATGTTAAAACTGTAAATAAGACTCCCCAGAAAAGCTGAGAATAACATTTCTCACGTACTTTATGGTCCAGTGGGCACAGATTGTCATCAGCTGATATTACTGAATGACTTGGTACATAAAAACTGACTCAGTGCATAGTATTTGCAAAGTCAGGGCCTTAAATCTGAACAGCTCACACAGATGTAGGATTGTGAAACTTCACTCATTAGTTTCCTGAGAGGTTGAAACATGTTCACCTTTTACAATATATTCTATACTCCATTAAAAAATCAAGTGTTGTGAGCAATAGCCTAGGAAGTACTCCTGCTTTGGCAGGGAGACTAGGAAAATAATCTAATAGGTTTTCTTCCTCAGTAATTTCTGTGATTCTGTTAACTGTGATAATGTGGCTAATTATATAATTTTAAATTAATTAAACCTGTAAACATTCCCTTCTCAAAGTACTTATGTACTCTCTGACAAATTAAAGTCTACTGATAATAGAAAAAGAACTGACTACTTAAGTAAAATATAGTTTTTAGTAGATGTTTTGTTCAACTAATTTATCAGCTTTTCTTGAAATCAGATGAAAATTAACATGAAAATTTCAGGTTTTGAAAAGAAGAAGACCTTTTTTTTTTTTTTTTCTCTTTATGAGTATTGGGAAGGTATTGCTTTAGGAGAGGTTTTGACGCCTTAAAAAAACAAAAGGTTAGGTTTTCAGGTTAGATGTCAGCACAGTACCTCAAAATCTAATACAGTACATCCTAATCTACAGAATTGAGCAAATAATTTCCCAAAGAATCACAAATAGACAGAAAACAAAGTTCCTTCCTAGAGAGAGAATTGTAAGTGAAATCTATCTGAGATGAACTTAGATAGACAGTGTTACCCAGAAAATTCCTATCTTTAGCCCTTTAGAAAGAAATATCTGCTCATATCTTTCCATAGCCTTCTCAGTGTTGAAAGGGAGAATAAATGAGGTGCTTTAAGAAGCCCATACAATTTTCTTTACCATTTATGGTACCTTCAAGACACCTTTAATATAGGGTAAAATATGATGAGAGTTGAAATCCAGATGGTTTGTAGGAAAGTCTGTTTCCTGCTTCTGGCTGTATTTTACATGTTAGTTTATAACTTGTATTTTAGTTTGTTTGCTTATTTATTGCTCATCTTCTCTTGATACTTACGTTGATTAAAGATGATTTTATCTATCCAAATCGGTACTTTTTGTATAAATACGTTAACTATTCTTAATCTTTCCAATTTAATCTACAAGATTTATCCTCAAGAGTTGATTTATTATTTTATTTCACAATATAATTTTGCAGAAATTTATATTCACTCTAGCTTTGTGTAGAATAACACACTTCTTGATATTGAATATCATACATCTGATTATTTTAAAACTTCAAAGGCTTCACAATGACTGTCAGTATTGAGCATTTTAAATATAGAATCACAGAATAGTGGGGCAGGAAGGCAACTTCAACCCCATGTTCAGAGCAGGGTCAGCCAGAGCAGGTTGCCTAGGATTATGTCCAGTCAGGTTGTGAATATGTAGGGATGGAGAGTCAAGAATTATTCTGGGGACCCAGTTGCTCCCATCCGACCATTTCTAAAGCCTGTCAAAATCCTTCTGAATCACAACACAACCTTTTGTAGCATCTACCACCCTTTCCAGTTTTATATGATCTGAAAACCTGCTGAGTACAGACTCTTTCCCATCATCCTAGTTAACAAAGGTGTTAAACAGGATTGAGCCCCATATTAACTGCTTGGGTACATTACCAGGGACCACCTTCCAGCTTCTCTTTGCCCTACTTATAACAGGCAATTTTCAATCCACCTTGCTGTCCACCTCTCTAGACCATGCTTCATCAGCTTGCCTGTGAAGGTATTATGGAAGACAATATCAAAAGCCTTACCAAGGTGAAGATAAATAACATTCACTTCTCCCCCCTCATGCACCAAACCAGTCATCTCATTATAGAAACCTATCAGGTTTTCATGCATGATTTTCCCTTCATAAATCCAATCTGACTACTCCCAGTCACCTTCTTGTCCTTTGTGTGTTTACAAATGGTTGCCAGGATTATTTGCTACATCCCCTTCCTGAGGACTGAGGTGAGGTTGATTTGCCTGCAGTTCCGTGGCACTGCCCTTGAAGATGGAGGTGATGTTTTCTTTCTTCTGGTCTTCAATTTCCCTGGATGGCCATAGTCTTCCCCAGAGTGGTCTCAGTGTCATTGCTCTCAGCAATTGTGAATGCATCCCAATAGATTTGGGAGACTTGGGTACATTCAGTCAGTTTAAATAGTCCCTAATTTCATCCTCCTCCACAGACAGTAAGCAGTCCTTGCTCCACACTTTCCTGTGAGTCTCAGGGCGTGGGATTCATGAAGAAAGTATTGAGTGGCACAGTCTTCTCCATTTCCTTTGTCACCAGGAGACTGACCCATTCAGTTGAGTTCTTTTCTTGACACTGTACCTATGATTTGGGGGAGAGAGATAACAACAAAATAGCCAAGGGCTAGTTTGAGCCATGTGCACACCTAACTCCAGTTCTGGTGAAGGTCTGACTCAAGTCATGTTTAGGAGACACTGACAGCTGTAGTCAGGATGCAGGCATGACCATGAGCCCATTTCCTCACTCCATAAACAGTGGAGAGACCAGGGCACACTCAGCTACCCTGCATGGGATAGGCAGCAGGATCTACCCTGAATTAGGGACATCTTGAAAGGTTGCTGCTCAAGGTTTAGATATTCCTTATCTAACCAGCCACTCAGTAAGTGAATTGGGAATGAGCACACTGAACTTTGAAATCTTAGCTAAGTGACATTAAGAGCTTGATTGTGCACATATATATAGTCCTTTAGACATAAAGCATTGATCAAGTCCATAGGTAAATCTGGATTCAGCTGCAACTAAACTCCCCTCTGAGGAGATTAGAATGCAAGGAGGTCCTTTCTGAACCTTGTGACTCAAGAGGAGGGCCTCCAGCAAATAAAGTGTATCTTATAATCAGAACTTGTTAAAGCCCTGTCACATGTACAATCAGCTTTGATAAATTTGTGTTTTATTATCAATAAACATATTGCTGCTTGTCTTTTATCAGTGAAGTGTTGCAGTGTGTTTTTACTCCTAATGGTATGTTCTGTTATTGGTTTGGTTCAAATGGTTAATGGTTTGGTCCAAATTATACCCTCCCACCCCATTTTCAATCTACGCTGAGTTCCCTGTCAATCCTACCTGGTGCCAAACCCCTGCTTGGAATTCCTCTTCGGAAATCCCGTAAAGTAAGAAGTCCCATTAGCCCATGTGACCCAACACCCCCAAACCCCACCCCCCCCTTTCCCTCACTGGAAGATGCTTTTGTGAGCCCTGCCTTTTACCCGGTCCCAGGATATCTCCAATTAGCTGCTGGTTTATCCTCTCCCCTTGAACCTCCCCCATTTAAAAGCTCCTACGTACCTACATTCTGTGTCTTTAGCCCCTGATGCTTCCATAGAATAATTCCTTTAGAAACCATACTAAAGACCTCTCCCTTGTCCTCACTCCTACTCTCGACGATTAACAACTTGTGCAGTAGAGATAAAGCCCTACAGCTGTATCTTGGACTGTGCTGCTTTCTGGGAACAGCCCATTCCTGGCCCAGTGCTGGGAGCTAGCTGGGGAAAATCCAGCACAGCGTCAGTGAAGTGCATCACTCCATCCAAGACACTCCCACAGTCCCAAGCCTGCGGGATGCAAACTCTGTCAGAGGTGCTTGAGACCTGTCCCCAAACACGTTGGGTTACAATTGGCTCCCTCTCCCTCTGTTAGGAGCACAAAGCATTTTAACAGACTTATTTGAAGTATGGCTTGCTTGGATGGAGTGGGGTAAAAGCTACTTCAGGTGTTAGCTCTTGCACAAAACCAAAAAACAAACAGTAATTTACTTTTTCATACTCATTTAAGGTACCTTGGATTCTAAGTCTTAGCCATACTTTTATAAAGCTTGAAGCAACAGCAATGTGGCTGTACAACTACTTGCCATTTTCATTCTGGTTTTCCACTAACATGTTTTATTAGAAATATTTCAAAAACAGTAGCAGAAAGAGGTCAGGACCCATTATTTTTTCTATAAAGATGTTATGACAGAAAGGGATTCTGAGAGTCTCTTATTAAAGCAGAAACTAAAACAAAAACTAAAGTAAAAACAAAATCAGGACTAAATCCCAAGTGTAACACAGAATTTGACATATATCCAATTTACATGTGTTTCTGGAAAATAATTCCTTTATTGAACAGTTTGAATGTGAAAAATTTAGCGTCTGATTCCAAAAATAGAGGAGAAAGACAAAAGAAAAAATAGTGTCTACTTGGTATTACCCTTTCAAATGATTGTGGCTGAACCTTATCACATGTTGAAGCACACTTTTACACCAAAATAATATTTGCAAAATGTAAATAATCTTATTAGGGAAATATCTACAAAACCACATTATTGAAGATAAGGGAAAAATACCTTCAAATTAATAGATTCTCAAGCTCTTATTTTTTTCTTTCCAGCTATAATGCTAAATATAACTTTGCTATAATCACTTGTTATCACAGATCAAGGGAAGGCTTACTTTCTACCTTTGCATAATACCAAGAAGCTTCAATAATTGTCAACTTGAACTTGAAATTGTCTTGAATTAGCAAAATGTCCACAGTGTTTTGGACTAAAAAGCAGTCTTTTTTAATAAAAGTTACATTATTGTTCATTAATTTTCCACTAGATAACTTTTTTTGTCCTGAAAGAAATTATCTTTATATAATAATTTCTTTTACTATTTACACATTCTGATTTAAACTTATGATCATGCATGAAATTACTTTGTCCTCACTGCTAAAGAGAGTATGATATCCAAACCACCGTAAACCTCAAAGAAGATGACTTTTTTTTTTTTTTTAATTTGGATTTAAGATTTTATTTTGATACTTATTTTCCATGTTTGTTGGTGAACTGTATTTTAACAGCATTTTCTGACTAGCCCTGGGATTTTAAAAAGTGCACTTTAATTACATTTAAGTTGTTTAACTATTCAGGCTATTTTAAGTATAACTGCTTTGTAAGCTTTTTTAATTCCTGTCTTCCGCCACTATTCATTTTGCTTCCTTTTAATATTTTGTGACTAAATAGAACATCCTTCTCTTGCCAAGCACAGTGTAAAAACAGCAGGACCCTATACTGGTGTTTGCAGTACTGCATATGACACATGAATCCATTTTTGCTTATTTCTTCTCATGTTATTTTTTTTATTCCTCAAGATAGCTCTTTATGCTCCTAAAGTGCATATATCTCCTGCAGTACCAGATGGCCTTGATAGAAGTCATCTTTGGGTGGTCAAGTAAGAAGAGAGATTTTACATTTTGAAGGCTGTACATTCTGTCAAAATTTCTCTGACAAATCCTATGTATCACTTGCTCATATACACTGTTCTGTTTGTTAGCAAGGTATTTCATTAAACCATCCTGATTAGACTTAAATGTTGCTGTTGCTCATTCTTCTGTGTTATTTCTTTACTCAGCATTATCTTGCTTTCCTTATATAATTCCAGACTTGGACGTGTGTTATTTGAGGTGGGATTACTTCTTATTAGGAAGGCTCACACCTTGTGCACTGGGTTTCTGCTGTTCTATACTGGGTCCTGTTGATTTTAGTGTCTTTTGTAGCTGTTTCCTTTTTCAAATTCTTCTGTTCTTTTCCTCATGTAATGCTATGTTCCTCCAGGCTTTTGCTCTTGTTCTGATTTGGTGTAAGTATTTCTCTGGTGTTAGTTCTCTCTTCAGCCTTTTTTCCTCCTTTGAGAATGCTCAAGGAACAGTTCATGTAAATAGCCTGTGGTGACAGGCACCTCTACCAATAAATTATCCCTAATGTCTCTTAAAGGGTTATCCACTACAAGAGACTACCTTCCTCCTTAATATTTTTACAGCAATAATACTTCATTCTTGGCTTCACATTTCCCTAAAATTATTTTTTCATTCCTTTGGCCTCATTCTATAAACTCCCCATCCTTTTCTGTGCTTGAAGCGTTTTGTGTTTTATGTTTCACACTTTATTCCTTTTTATATTAAAATGGTACCCTTGCACTTCAGTAATACCTCTTATGTGAAGACCTATATGCTTTATAATAACTAATGAGTTAAGCTCTGTTATGGAAATTGCACATGCCAGCCACTGGAAAGGGTTTGTCTCCACATTTCTGCCTAAGCCAAAAGACAGATTCCTTTATGAAAGTACTTTTTATTAAAGCACTACCGCTTGAGCTGGGTGCTTCCAAAGAGGGACCCCATACAAAAATAAATTGTGGGGCAGTTATATCCCCACAATCTGAGTTCTCCACTTCAAATGTGAAATTTTGTACCAATAATAATAGTAAGGTCCAGGGTCCCCCTGTTTTTTATCCATTTGATTTGTTTCCTGTTTGGTTACTAAGCAGTTGCTAAGTGCTTGTCTCCTTATACAATATCACATCCCCTCAGGTCAGCTTCTCTAGTTAGTTATTCAGCATGTTGGAATACTGTTGTTACAGTTCATATACCACAATCTACAAGCTTTGCCTACTCTAGCTATTGATGTTTAAGCTGCTGGCTTTGTCTGCTCTGGCTATTATTAATCTTTAAGCTGCTAGCTCTAAGTTTCAATTAACTTTTTCTACAACAGCTCTCGATATATTCTAAGTAATGCCTTTAATTTCTATATCAGTTAGAGAAAACTGAGGCACTGGAGCAAGCCAACTCACTTCTTGGAGATAAATACAAAGTCTCAGTCAAGCTGTAAAATGTAATTTTGTTCCCTGGGATTTTTTTGTGGGGTTGATTTCTTGGTATTTTTCACTAGTCTGCTTGTTACAACATGCTTCTCCCACAAATAAGGTTTGAATGTAATTATTATTTTCTCTTCATCCACTGATAGTAGTCACTATGACTAATAGATGTTTTGCCATTTAACCTTGCAAACCTATCAGAAAAGAAGGAGAACACATACATAAAAGCTCCTTCAAGTTCTTTTCATTGTGACCTTCTTCATACTCAGTATAATAGCACACCTAGTACAAGATATTCTGGGTATATGTTGTGTTTTTATATTTTTTTCATAAATTAATTCAAAATCTAGAAATAATACTTAATATAGTATTCCCTTCTGTTCACGTTTGTTACATTGGAATTTTTAATTTTGTGATGAGAATTACATTTCAAGGCTGTATTGTAGGCATATGCAGCACTGTCAGATTGACATTGTACTAGTTACCCCTTAAAATGCTTGTTTTGATGATATCTGTAATATAAAAGTTTCTGAGTAGAGACAACCTTACTAAAACTTTAATTAAATTGACAACCTTACACTAATATGCATGTTTTAGCCTTGCAGTAATATAGGTCTTTTGGTTTCAAAATTTTTAATGGCTATGCTCAGCGTTGTGTAATGTGATTTTTTGCTTCTTATGCAACGTATTTGCACTTGTTTTGATGGGGATAGAGAATTTTTGTTTCCAGATTAGCTTTTATGATTTGAATTGGACTCAAAACTGTCGGTACAGGGTTGTTTAGCTACAATTGAGCAGTATTTGCACAATGTCAAGGCTGAGGGCACACTAGAAGTTGAGAGGGGACATAACCAGAACAGATGACCCCAGTCACCACTGGGATATTCTAGACCATATGGTGTCCCACTCAGCATATAAAGTTAGGGAAAGATGCAGGAAGAATGGCATATTTGGAAAGATGGCATTTGTTTTCCCAAGTCACCATTAGGTATGATGGGAGCATGCTCTTCTGGGGATGACTGATCACCTGCCTGCCCTTGGGAAGTGGGGAATGAATTCCTTGTTTTGCTTTTCTTGTAAGCGTGAATTTTCCTTTCCCTATTAATCCACCTTTTTCTCAGCCCACAAGTTTTCTCACATTTGCTCTACAGATTCTGCCCCTTCCTCCCACCAGGGGGAAAGCGTACAGGTGACTGTGTGGGGTGTAGTTGCTGGCTGGAGTTAAAGACAGTCCTTTTTTGGCACACAACATGGAGCTCAAAGATTTCGAGATAACAACAGATTTGATTGAAATGTGCCAGATCAAATGCAGAGCTGCCATTGCTGCTTAGGTTCTAATTGACAGGCTCCTGTGCCTGCCATGGGGCTTGCTCACCTTGTATATTCCAGTCTAGTGTTCAGTAGTGGCTCTGCTCTAGTTTTGCTGCTTGCTGTAGTGCTCTGCTGCTTCTCATTTCACTCTGGTAACATTTTGGTAGCAGCAGAGGCCATGCATCTGTCTGGCACATGGCCAGGGCATCCCCATTGCTGCTGTGCTGCTGCACTGGGCAGACTGGAACTCCAGTGTGAACTGGAGTCAAGAGCATGGTGACCTGTGGATGAGCAGGACTCCTTGGAACATCTGTGTTTGTGAATAAGAACACAAAAGAAGAGATGTATGTCCAAGTGTCTGTGCCAGTTACAGCTCTGCAGAGCAGCTATTGCTCTGGAGAGACTGGCTCACAGCTAAGGCTCCACTTGGAGGGAGTACAGCTCTAAGGGACTGCAGTCTCCAGATAAGTCCAAGATGAAGTGGAGGAAAAAGGAGGAGTCCATTGCAATGTTGAAACCTGTGTTCTGGTCCAAAGGGGACAGGAGTGGAGATGGCAATGAAAATGCCTTTAAATAGTAGCAATACTTGTTTTGAGTTGCATGTTATGGAAATTACACTTATGCAGGAACCCCTTGTTGCTAGCCAGGCTGGGAGCCAGGCTGGGAGCAAGGGAAGGTGTGCTTTGCAATTTTGAACACTATAAACCAGCTCAAAAGAACCAGAGGCGGATATTGTAATGGAGGTACCTTTAAATTGTCCTAAGCCATGATTTAAGTTGCTTATTATAGGAATTTTTATAGCAGAGACCACCTGAACAAGTGGAGGACAAGTCTTATAAGAAGTAGTGCAAGTACAGCAGTGACCTGACCTGACCTGACTTTCAAGGCTAAAGGTGTCTTCTGGCAAAGACCCTTTAGGTATCTAGAGCAAATTTGAATGAATTCCCTGCTCTTTTTATCGTCAATTATTGACCAATAGAGATTTTACCCAATATGTAAGATCCTTCAGATCTCTGCATGTATTCTCAAATGCCATTTCTACCCAGTTACAAAACATGATTCTATTTCCTGCTGATTCAGTGATGTCTTTGGAGAGCCATACTTTACTGCTGTAATGGAGTCAATGCCTGTCTCCACATCAGAAACAGTACAAGGAGCAAATATGAAGTACTGCATTTACAAATCTTCTCTTCTCAGTTATATAATCTATTTTTTATTTGCCTGATCAAAATATTCTTCATTTTTTGCAATAAATACTGCTCTCTCAAAATTGTTTGTATAAAAATGTGTCCTTTAGAGAAGCAAGTATGAAGGAAAGACAAAAAAACGAGTTATGTTAATGTTTGTGTAAGTTCTCCTGGCCAAAGCCTCACAGTGGCACATTATGACATAAAAGACCAAACAAAGTAATAACCCCTGACACAAAGTGTTTATGATTAGCAAATATCATAGAGGCTTGATTTTGCCATCCCTATGGATTAAGAGTTTAATCAAAACCCACATAAGTATAACTTTACCTCAGCATGAATCAGAGCAGCAAAATGTAATTCTGCTTTCATTTCCAGACAAAGACTTTCTGAAAAGATGACAAGGAAGGGAGCAGCAAATGGTCTTGTGAAGAGATATCTAATTTTGGTGGTGTATCTGACTGAATAGTCATTTCTAACTACTAATTGAATAGCTGGATTCAGCTGAAATAATAGGAACTGGGGTCCTCAATGCAGGATTGTGGTATCCCCAGCTGTAGATGTATACAGAGGATGTGAATTGCACACAGATAATAGATTTTACTGGTGTATACTTCTATAGCACAGGCTTAAACATATGCAAATACATTAAAAATTAAATGTGAAGTCTGCAAAAAGAGGGGGAGAAGCAAAAGTTGCAAGGCTTAGTCCTCATATTCCCACCTATATTAGCTTGCTATAGTCCCCTAAGCTTGAAATATAAATTGTGATAAAGTGTATCTTCTATAAAACCAAAGAACAGAAAAGAAATATGAACTATAAAAGATAAAAGAACTTACCAATTTTTAATCATGTCCATTAAGAAAGAGTCAATACTTCCATATGTTGGAGTCTTCCCCTTGTTCACTAAACCTATTAACAACTTTTCAAAGACAACATAAATCAAAACCCAGCTAACCCATGTAATCCACAGCTAAGTTTTAGTGTGAGTATAGAGTTTATACACTAAGCATAAATCTGATTGTGATCTTTGCTGTAGAAAATAGTTAAAGTTCTCTTATTGTGCCTGAGTTTGTTTCTTGAGCAAGAATCTCATGCCATCAAATTCTCTACCAGACCAGGGCAGGTGTTCCCCAAGGCAACTGATCTTAATGAAGTTTTCCCATTCTTGAATTAGGAATGGTTTTTTTTTGCACTGTGTCTCTTTGAGGATGAATCTTAATATCTGGTAGATTCAAAGGTACAGACACATTATTATAATTTTATTCCAGTTAGTTTTCACCAGTGTCTCTCCTGTTATGATTATCTTTCCTGGGAGGAAAAAAA
>WBNO01010215.1:175788-190751 GCA_013400575.1 Peucedramus taeniatus
AAAGGGCCTAATCCTTTAACTTCTCTATTTGCATCTTTGATCAAAACTGTTTAGTGAGGAAGTCTTCACCAGTCTTAGAAAAAACGCTTGATTTTTGTTCTTCCTTTTGTGAATTAGGACAGTATGAAGGAAATTTTTATATTACAACATGTGCTCAAAATTAATTATTCTGTGCTGTAGAAGACAGACACAAAAGAGTATCTAAACAAGTTGTTTCTTTCTTCCTCTCACTACTCTATCCAGTATTTATGACACCAGCTTCCATTCAGGTTTTTTACTGCCAAAAGAAATTTAAAAAATGTGATCTTCATGGAGTGCAGTTTTTTTGGTTTTTTTTTGGTCAGTGAACACTTTGCTGCTTTTAGTATTTTCAAGCCTTGGGCAACAGCCTGCTTTGTTTGTGTGTTAAAGCCTAAGATAATTGTAACAAATAAACATCCAGCACATAGTTCAGGGAATTCGACAGATCTTTCCTATAACTGACACCTGAAGTGTCCTTAAAACAAGGTGCAAAAAATATTTGTGATGGAAAACAACGTTGAAGTGATTGACCAGGGAACCTTCTGGGAAATGACCCCAGCAGTCAGAGCTCTACTTTTCTTATTTGGGCATTTAATACCAAACATCTTGCAGCAGTTTCTTTTTCTCCTTCTCACCCCCACTAATCTGAGATTTGATTAAATTTATTGCTTTATGTTTCATTACTCTCCTGGATTAGAGGAATATAGCAGAGCAGTAGAGTTACTCACATATGTGCTGGAATGGGTAGTTAACTTCAATTACAGGGCATGCAGTTCCTGATGAGCAGGCCAGGCACAAACACAGAAATTTGGTTTTAATGGGCAATTTTATGTTTTCTTCTTGTTTCTTTCCCTTCAGAGAATAAAACTATCCTTGCAAATTTAACCACAATTTCTAGGCTGGAAGTTGAAGCAAAAAAGAACTACTTTTATTGGAGTATTCCTCAACAAAAAGGTAGTAAAGGATAAATTACAGAACACAACAGGTAAACAGAATTCTCCTAAAGTTGTTCATTGCATAAATGTGTCTTTTCTTTTAATCAAACCTTCTTTTTTAAAACTTTTTTTACTTTAAATTAATTTGTATTCTGTGAACTTAGATAAGCACCCATTTGCACAAATCTGAGTAGGTTAATGGATCATTTTACAAGTCAGACACAAGCATTTAGGGTTGGTTCCAGCTTTCCCAAAGGCCAATATGAATTTTTTTGGCCAATGTGTGTATATTCTAGTTTTTTCTTTTACAGGTAAGGCTTCTAATGGATATTGTTAATTGAAATGAGCTGTTGTTATTTCAATTTTATGTCTTTTATAGTGAAACATCATTCTTAAGTCAATGTTTTGGGCAAAGCTAATCGCAAGTAAAACATTTGCTAATAATTTTACTTTCCCCCTCTTTAATTTGTCAGCTACCAAAAATGTTTTTCTCCTTTAAAAATTAAAAAATAGTCTCAGACTTAGTTGCAATTTGAATAAAAAATCAGACTCTCATTGTATAGTTTTAAAAAAGCAATTTGCTGTGTGATTGTAGATCTTCATATCATTAAAGAATTCATTCATAAACATACCAAAAATGATTATGAAAAAATATCTATACTTTTTTCAGACACAAATAAAATAGTAGTTTTAGAATGGCAGCGATAACCAGAAACTTACAGATGAAGACAGACATGAAGTTTAATGTAGCAGCTGAAATAGCTGCTAGTAAAGTCCAGGGTAAAGAAGCAAAAAGGGCCTTTGCACAATATCCACAGATGTTTGATTCAGCCACGTGGTGAGATGTTCAGGGTCCCAGAGCACCCACATGTCGAGGGTCCAGGTTTCTCTCTGTCCCCAGAGGCAGGGGCTGAACTGTGCTCCTGGGCAGTACAAAGATGATGGCCAATAGGGGAATAGGGAGGGAGTGGCTCAGGGACATAGGAACAGACACAGGAACAGAGAAAGGAGACAATGGGGTCTTAACAGCTTTGAGGGAAACTTCTTGTGTCTCCCTAACCTAGGGGATGCCCTGCAGTTTAATATTTAAAATTATGAGAAAATAATAAATAGAAACAGACTTATAATAATATACCATTACCTCAAATATGTCAAATTTGATCCAGTTGAAGCTATCGTCAAGACACCTTTTTATCTCAAGAATTCCCCTCTGTGGATATGAATATGGATGTTACTGCACTGATGTCCTGTGAATTTCTCTCTTCTTTGTTTTTCATCAGAAATAGTGTCCAGTGTCCTTCTCATGCAGTATATGAAAGCAGAAAAAGACTATAAAAAATTATTTCACCTTATCACATTTGAAACTGAGGAGAATGCTGTGTTCTAGCACTCAATGAGACAGAAGAATGAAATTTCTTCTTTGACCAGAACTCTGGAGTATTTGCTCTTTCTGTTTTTTTAATATATTGTTCCCCCAGGTAACCTCTAAATAATCATAACTTAATCAATAGGTAATCATAACATAACATAATGCCCTTTGGTTTAGATAGGACTATTTTATCATAAAACATACCTTTAATTTTTCATAGACCAGTTTACAGCTGCAGATAATTTTGGGCAACAGAAAGCATATTCTCTTGGTATTGTTTAATACACACATTTTGAAGGAAGGCAATATAAATGACAGTATGGCACCATTTGCATGTTGTAGAATAATGAATGAATAAGGATAATTATTTCTTGCACAATTTTTTAAAACTAGTTTGGCATGAAAATTTAAGATTTTTATGAATGAATTTTCTGTATAAACAAAAAATATCTGCAATTATCAGGTTTTTTTTTAAATGTTAGATGTATGTCAGGTTATCTACTCCTGGTTTGGAGGGGTTTTTTTTAAGCCATCCATTGACTTGGGCATTGGTTCATAAACAGGAGAATTAAAGGGAAAAATTTCCTGTTCTGCTGTGAAAAATTCTGATGCTCCTTCCAATATCAAACAATATTTTAGATATTTCTAAATTCACTAATTTTTTAAATAATTAGGAAAAAAAAACAACAAATACTTCAAAATGTTTCCACCTAATGCAGAGCACAGCAGCTGTTACTTATTCTCTACTGAATAAAATTCATTGAACCAATTTCTTGTATTAGCTACTCAGGAATATGGCAGGCTCTCTGTAGCCGTCATAAAGCTCTGGGTAACCTAATTTAACTTTGAAATTATCCCGTTTTAAGTAAAAAAAGAAAGACAACATGACCTCCAGAAGTCCTTTGCAACCTACCTGGTTTATGACTTTCATGATCTGCAACTGCATTTCAGGCAAATCCCAATGCCATTGTCCAAGCTAGAAGCAATCAAAAAAACAGTAAGGGGAATTATCTGATGAACAAGATCTAGACTGTGGCACTCTGTATTCCAGGACTAAAACTCATAAACCAGTCAACAACAATTAGAATCAAATGCAAAACTCATTTCCTTGGTTAGGTGTTCAAGGATATCTCCTTCCTAAGTATGAACGTGAACATCCATCTGTTAGTCTTCAAGGAGAGGTGAATCTCCTCTCCTGGCAGAGGCTTTTCAAACACTAAGAGAGTGAGTATTTATACTCAGTCAGTGAAGAATCATTGGCCTCTTAGTGTGTAACTGGTAGAATACACAGGGAAGTTAAATACTTCCTTTAATTGAATTGTAGTCCCTTAAGTGAAAATATTGCAGTTGTTCTGAACATGTATAAAACCTTCGTTTGCTAAAGACCTTGACTCTCTATTTACTTTCATATCTTTTGGAAAATACTCTCTTTTCTAGATTAGTAGTTTTTCTCTTTTCAAATGCTGATATTCTGTCATTTTGGTATCTAAAGTGGCATAGCTATAAAACTATAGATGTACATCTTCACACTTCAACTGATTACATAAATTATTTTCAACACTAAAGTAAAATGACACAAAAATGAGAGTATCTGTTTGGATTTCTCTCACTTTGTGTTCAAGAGGGTGTTAAGGATTGAAGAACCCTCATAGAATGACTGTTTTGTTAACTTTTGGAGAAAGGGTTATCTGGGAAAAGGCATCCTCTTAGCTGTGCAAATCTTATTCACTGAGAATAGGAAAAATATTTGAAATCACATTGAACAACTACAGGAGGTTTTATTTGATCACAGAAAAAAAAAATCCAGATCTGTATTTTCAAATCCCATTTAGACAACAATCAAAACACTGATCCAAAATAATTCCATTAAGGAGTGACAAAACAAGGGGAAATAGCTTCAAAATTAAATAGAGTAGGCTTAGACTAGAATTCAAAAAGAAAAAATACCAGTAAGGGTGGTGAAACACTGGAACAGGTTTTCCAGGGAACCTGTGGATGCCCCATCTTTGGAAGTGTCCCAGCACAGATTGCATGGGGCTCTGAGCAACCTGGTCTAGTGAGTGGTGTCCCTGTCCAGGGGTGTGGAAATGAGATGATCTTCCAACCCCAGCCATTCTGTGATTCTGTGATTCAAGGGCTCCCAACCAGAAATGCTAAAAGCAAGGGCAATGAAATATTCAGGAAGGGTTCAGTGTCACTGTACCTTATATTACTGTCAAGTTTTTAATTTTTGAGACAATATGAATAAATGTCATGTGAGAAATAAAAAGTTTGTCTTGAAGTCATATGTAATATTAACGAGACTTTGGCAAATAAAGTTGAAATATTTACTGAAACACCTTGAAAAATGTTAACATTGTGGCCAGTTAAGTTTTTTAGAACTCTTTTTGCCTTTTCTTGTGCTGAAGAATAACCACAGCGTCTTCTACGCATGTCAGATCTGCGAGCTGTCTGTCTGCTCTTGTGTGCTTATTCAGAGAATAGGCACAAACTTCTTGCATCCTCAGGCCACCAGAAAGTTTTTTGAAAGAGCATACTCCAGTTCAGGAGCCATGTTAGCACAGTGAATGATAACTCGAGGCAGAAAAATATTTTGAGTGCCCAGCTAATGTGAATGTCTGGCCAAAATATAATTTGAAGTAGTACAAAAATAAAGAGCAAACACAGTCTGCAATCATATACAGCAGGTAAATTACACTCTTATGGGTATCTAAGGATGTTAGGGCAACAGAATTATAATGGGGACTATTAAGGAAAATACCAAGAGAACAACTAGAAAATTTCAGTAAAAAAAAAAAAAAGAAAAAAAGAGAGAGAAATGGAAGAATAATGCATAGAATTAAGGAAAATAGATTAAGATATGGATCTCAAGGGTCAAACCAGAGAGTGTTTATTAGCTCTTATCAAAGAATCACCCTGAAAAGTTGTTTGTTTTTTTTTTGTCAGCAACATATATAACACAGCTAAGGCTGATGACCCTGTTCCTAAAAATGAGCTGAACCCCTACTTTGGTTAGAGACATCTCCCAAGAACGAACAAAATTTATTGGATAGAGGTTCTGATATCTGATAATTTTCCACAAGTCTCTTCACAAGCTTATTTTACTATGGGAGCTATAGACAGTCTGAGTTGAGGGTGACTTTTTTAAGTGACATTTCTAATACATAGTATGATTTGCCTAAATCAAAGAGTCATTTGTTCTTTTTTACCAGTCCTTTTCTTTGTTTTTTTTTAAATTTCAAGTTTTCTTGGAGCTTATTAATAATTACAAGTATTATTTAAATTCATCATGCATAAAAAATGCAATTCAAGAGTTCATACTGATAATTTTTTATGATTGTTTGAATTTCACAACAACGATGTTATTAGGAAGAAAAAAGGGAAGAAATACTTTCATGTTTCCCTTGCCTAAATGTTTTCAAGTAGAAATTTAGTTGGCAATTAACGTAAATGAAAAACCAGAACACCTCTTAACACCCTCTCTGGCTGCTATCTCTGGCATCATGGAAGTCACTCAATAGGAGGAAAAGTTCTTGAGGCAACCAGGATGCTGAGAGAAAGGAAAATACTATGGAAAGATTTAAAGAATTTTTCTCTCGCCCTGTTGCTGGACAGTGCTGAGGAGATTCTGGCTTCATCTTCTTTCCTGCCTTCCATCACCTATTTTTACACACTGATAAAATCTCCCCTGGCCATTCTCTTCCCAGGCTGAATCCTCACAGTTTTCTCATCTTCCTCTTGTATATCAGATGCTTCAAGGCCTTAATTACCCTTGTGGCCCTGTGCTGGACTTACTCCAGCCCCTTTCTTTTGTACTGGGGAACCCAGTGCTCCAAATGTGTCTTATTTACCATCTTTTCCACCAACATGGATACTACCAAGACAAAAAATCATTTTTACTTCAGTAAGTACCCTGGGTCCAAAGTGGACAATACCACGGAGATTCTACTCTGTGTTTCAAAACCTCCTCAATACATCTTGATCCCCTGTAATTCTGTGAGCAGAGGGAGCAATCCAGTCCTAAATCAGTTTGGGTTATGTTCTGATGAGTTCCTAAATGTAAGAAACAAACAGAAAATCCTCAAGGAAAAAATAGGTTTTTTATTAGTCCCTTATGTAATTTTTTTTTATAACTATCCTTCTGAAAAATATTGATCCTTCCCAACTCTCCACCCTTTCCTTTTCTTATGAAGTACAAGTCAGCACAGCACTACATTCAGTACACTGATTTCTCTTGCTTGTCAAAAACATAACTGATGATTTCATCAGTGTTATTGGCACAGTTGTTGCAGAAAAAGGATCTCTTAGCTTGTTTTCCCTGATAATCTTGCTTCTTCTGCAGAAATGTAAATATTCTGTGGCAATCGAGCTTTGTCCGTGGCAAATGTGAGATTTTTAAAATGTTCTTTTGTTTTCAAATAATGTATCTAGAACTCAGCGGCTTTTACTCATAAAGCAGTAAGAAAGAGATAATTTTGAAAATATTGTTTAATGCTGGGTCTAAAGAAATTGCTGGAAGGATAACCCAAAATTATGTCTGAGAATTGATCTCATTTACAGTGCTTCCAGCTGTTCTGGGATGTAATTACCACTGTGGAATTGTTCAGGTTTAAAGAGTCTGAATACATGCATGGTCATCAGGTGTGCCTGAGAGCAGGGACTGAATCACCTGGAAAATCTGTCTTTGAGGACATCATTTATGACTACTTCAGTAGAAAGAGATCTTCATATTTTCTCAGGCTCTGAGAAGGTTGAAGTCTGCTCCCATAAAAGCCAGGAAATGTTAGGCCTTCATATATTTTAATGACTATTTTCCAGATAGATTTTCTCAAGTTTTAAGCTTGTTACAAATAGATCTATGGAAAAGGTTTCTTTGTGCAATAAAATCCCAAATGCCGCTACTCCCAAACAAACATTTTAAATAAATTATTCATGCAATTTAAAAAATGTGTTCAAATTTTACCTCTGTTAAAGTTGATGTAAAAATTCTCTTTCAAAATGTATTTTCCACTCCTTGTTTTTTAACTGTAACTACATCTACACAGAAGAAATTTAACATTAAAAAGGCATAAGCAAGTGTGTTGCAAACGCAACCATTATTGTTTTAGATAAGTGGGATTTCAGTACATTTCTCAGAAATGTATGGAGGTACTGCTGGTGATTTGCTTCACTGCTTAAAGTTAGATATCTTTTAAGTGAGCTTTTCCTTGAGCAAAAAAAAAAAAAAAATAGTGCCCTACAAGATTTACTGCTCCATAACTTCTGTTCTTTGTAAGTAGACTCTGTTAATGTGGGTAACAAAAAAATTAGATCTTGAATGGCTGAAAAACTCTGTGAAAATTATGTATCTCCTAAAAAAATCCTATTTTATGTATCTATGTACTTTGGATAACATAGATTAGATTAAAAATACAATATTTTCCCCTCAATTTAAGACAAATTTCTTAACACCCTGACATTTGCCAACTCAAATTGTTATTTATTAGAAAACATTCATTACTTACTTTGAAAATTTGAACAAACAAGCAATGAAAAATGAATTTTCTGTTCTACTTAAGGATCTTCTAAGTTTCAAATTTTTACACTAAGACAATTCATATTTTTTCTTAAGTTATGGAGGACGTGTGGTATTGCAGTCTGGTTTTGAAGTCAGTTGAAAGGTGCCTATGACAGTTATTAAAAAAACATTACCTCTGGGTATAAAAATAATTCACTATAAATCAGAAGTTCATCCTCATGTGCAATAGTGTGCTTAATACCTCACCTTACTAAGATTTATAACAGATATAGAAGGAGAATGAAAAAACATGTTACAAAGACAGGAGGAAAAGCAAGTGAGATTAGTAAATTGGGATCACTTCATTTAGAAAAGATATAAGAGAATGTTTATTCTTGAAATACAACATGTAGAGAAACTAAACTGAGCACTCTAATCTTTCCAAACTCATCAGATGTAAACCTAATGAAATAAAATGTTGTGTAACCAACACGGTTAACCTTTGAAACCACTTGCTGTATCAATATGCTTGAAGATGTCAAGAGCTCAGAATATCTCATTAAAGCAGCAGATGTCTCCTCATGAATAAGAGCTTATGAAGTTGTAGGTCTGAAATTGAATTAAAAGATAAGTGTGGGTATAAATTATGGGGTTTAGATCACATGCTTTCGTAAAAGTCTTGCGCTAAAAACCATGGGTTTTTTTTAATTTTCTATCACTATTTATTGCTTGATCTCTTCTTGAAATCACAGCTAAGCACTTTCATCATGACCATTTTGAGAATTGGAGATGTGAGCAATTGGATGGTTCTTTTATGACTTAGACAAATGAAAAAGCTCAAAATTATGTGCTCCCTTTTCCCCAGGCTTATTAATGTATATAAATAAAGATGTATTTCTAGGTCCTCTGTAAAGGTTTCACTGACTGTCAACAATGCTTGCTCACTTGTATCACATACAAGTCAGCAATTACTCAGTTCCAATGAAAATGGGAACAGTGATGTCTCGTAGTCAGATAGCTCTGAATCCCAGATATTCTAATCTGGGCTGTATTTAAAATGTACAGCATATTTCATAGAAACACAAAATCATAGAATGGCCTGTTTTGGAAGGGACCTCAAAGATCATCTCATTCCAGCCTCTCGCCATTGGCAGGGACACCCTCCACTAGACCAGGTTGCTCAGAGCCCCATCCGACCTGGCCTTGAACACTTCTAGGGATGGGACATCCACAGTTTTTTGGGCAACCTGTTCCAGTGCCTTACCACCCTCACAGGGAGGAATTTCTTCCTAATATCTAATCTAAACCTCCTTTCTGACATATTGAAGCCATTTCTCCCTGTCCTGTCACTCCAGACCCTTGTAAATAGTCTCTCTCCATCTTTCCTCTGGGCTCCCTTCAGGTACTGGAAGGCTGCAATTAGGTCACCCCAGACCCTTCTCTTTTCCAGGCTTAACAATCCCAATTCTCCCAGCCTTTCCTCATGGCAGAGCTGCTCCATCCCTCTGATCACCTTGGTGCCTCCTCTGGCCTGGCTCCAGCAGGTCCCTGTCCTTCCTGTGCTGGGAGCCCAGAGCTGGATGCAGCCCTGCAGGTGGGGTCTCAGCAGAGCGGGGCAGAGGGGCAGAATCCCCTCCCTGCCCTGCTGCCCACGGGGCTTTGGATGAGCCCAGCAAATGGCAGGTTCTTGGTTGCAAACACACACTGCCAGCCCATGTTTGGCTTCTAGTCCACCCGCAACACAGTACAGAACTGTAACCCAAAGGCATCCATAAACTTTGTCTCTTTATGTCTAATTTTAAATTCTGTAGGTCACCTTCCTTTGGTCTGCAGTTTTGTATGTTTTTAGTCTTTGCTCTTAATGAAAGCACGAATGGCTCAAAAAGGGTGATTTAAATTTTGTTCTGCATGTCTCTGAAATTCATCGTGATTCAAAGCACTGCAGGGAACAAGTTTCACAGTCACAGAACAGCAGCTGAGAAAGGTTTGTGTTTTGCACACACAACCACTTTAAAAACAACTGCTCCTCAAATTCTCACAATGTAGCAACCATCCTTTGCTATTCCACATGCTGAAATAACTTCTGCTCATCTTGGCTCAGACCAGAAAATCTTGTCGTCTCTTCTTCAGTGCTTCAGCAATAAAAAATTCTTGAAGGTCCCTTCAATTAAATTAACTGATATTGCACTAAACCAGATATTATTACTTGCATGATCTGGTAATGCAGTTCACGGAGGAATAGCTTTCATTGAAGAGATTGTAACAAATGGCGGGTGGGACTTCAGTAACTAAAACCAGGTTTTTACACTTGTCAGGCATGAAGGTGAAAGTTCTAATGAGTTAAGGAAACATAGTAATTTATGAAGCATTGTTTGGTAGCATTAATAATATTCCCAGGTTGGGGAAATGTAGTAATTTATGAAGCATTGTTTGGTAGCATTCATAGTATTCCCAATTTGGGGGAAAAAAAAAAAAAAAAAAAAAAAAAGCATCTTTGCTCTGGAAATTGTATGAAATAAACCACTGCTAACTGATAGGAAAGAAGGGAACTACCATGAAAAAGTCTGTTCATAAGTACCCATAAAAGAGAAAAAGTACACACCTGCCATGTTGCTGAATATGTAGGCAATTATATAGAGCCAGCTGGAGCATCTTAGCACTGGCAGTCTCATTCTCAGGTAAAATAATAAACATGTCCATAATCCTGCCCAAATATCTGTACCTTATAGTGATGGGGTAATAACTGTTGCTGGTTCATGGTTTTTGAGTGGCTGATCTGAGAAGAGGAATAAAGTCACACATATAGAAATGTGGGAACATTGAACATATGGAAATCTGCCTCCAGAGTCCGGAGAAGTTAACTTGTCTCGTCTCTCAAATGCTACTTTTGCTGCACCAGACACAGAAGTGTATGATGCTTCCTTCAGACATATAAATTCAGCGTATTGATTTCTTCGTCAGCACAATGTTTTATATTGTAACCAAATTAGCACACTGTACTTCAAGCAACCTTGCTGTGTCCAAAAATTAAGCAGCCGACTTTACCTGGACAAAATTATTTTACATTTGTCCTTGTCATTATTTAGTTCCAGAAATGATACAGAGAATTATCCCCCCTACACAAAATCTGTGAATCTCTTCTTAGTATCTGAATAATTTCAGTTTTAAGATTCTCTAGCAGAAAGGAGAGTTCTTTATTTAAAAGTGACTTTAAACAGAGTGGAAACAATGAGTTTGTCTCTTTCTCATAAAATGTTTATCCAAAATCATAGCAATTTTAGATCTTTATGAAAGTCCCTATAAGATTATAGGAACTTGAAACATAAATTGGTGTAAACATTTATGAAACTCTTTTGTTTATTGTGCATCATTTCCTCACCACAATAATGCTGCTGTTCACTGTTTTATAATTTATCTTAGTGCCACTTCAATTGTGTTTGCAGTTTTCATAGGAAAGCATCCTAGTTGGGATAATTACTCACTTTGGAGACGATCAGCAATTTGGTTCATAAGCACCTCTGAAAATTACCCTATCGGCAGAAGGCATTATCCTGCAAGGGCAACATATTGTGCTGCTAAGAAGGAGTATTTTGTCTTTTCTCTTCTCCTTTTTTCTCTCCTTTCCTGTCCCCCAAAATGTTTGACAATTGCTCACAAGATGTGCCAATTTCCTTACAACTCCTCACCAGTTATTTTCAGATATACGATCTCTGTGCTTTTTTTTGTAACTGTGCCATTGCCATACGTTCCCCTAAAATTCTCAGCTAATTTTAAGGTGCTCCCTTAACATTTAAGTTTTGAAGACATGTAAGCAAATCCAGCGAGATCTTCTGGCAACGTGGATGTCCATGGGGGAACATGTATTTCAGGATAAATATCCATTATCAAATCATCAACAAGATTTCAGTTTCTATATTTAATTACATTTGCATTGAACATGCAATCATCAATCAACTTAAAAATAAAATAATCCTTGTAAAAACACCATGGAGATGTTACTTGACAAGTTCAGTCACAGCAAGTTTACAGATCCTCAGTTCTTGTAAACTGACTCAAGTGCAGTGATGAGAGCTTGAAATGTTTCTGTTGCCAGAGCCTAATTCTGCTGCTTTTATTCATATGGGAGGATAGACTCCTGTATAAATAATCTCACTGAGCAAAACAAGTAAGCAACATGGGGGAAAATTAATTCTTGCTGTCTTTTTGTAAACTTAACAGCTAGTAAATCTTTGTGGGAGAAAAGCTGCACTTGATAGCACAGTTGTGAAAGCTGGAGGTTACTGTGTGTAAGACAGGGAACTTACAGATATATCCACTTCGACTCTAAGGGTGATACCCCAAAAGATCTAAGGTACCAACCAAACGTGATTGGTAACATTAGATAATACTTTCCCTTCTATTCCCCTGAAATTTTCCAGGCAAGGCTTTCCAGTCATTGGAGTTGAGTTTTAATTGCTTTGAGAACCTATCAAAGTTGACTTCCTCACCTTTGAAATGACTGCACCAGCAGAATGATCATTATACTTCTTGATGCTGCTCCTCTTAGCAGTTCACACGGGATAATACTCACTGTAGTTTGTTTCTGATCTTGATTTTAAAACTTCTATAGCATGAAGATATGCTTGTTTTCTGACAGCATATTTGTTATACATGGGGTATTATCCATAAATCATGTTTTCTTGTGCCCTAGTCTAAGCACAGCCACTAATTTCCATGTCAGCCTTCCCCCCAGTAAACAGCACACTCTAAGGAATAATGCTATAAGCAAAGCATGAGAAATAATACAGGTCTGTCGTTACTGGTACCAATTAATGTTTTACAGCACTTTGAAATTCTCATCTTTTGGTTCATTTAATGTATGGTCATGAGCACCAAGAGTCATATAGATTTGGACGGCAGAAAGTTTGTGCTTTATTTCTGCATCTCTCTAACCCCTGTTTGTGTGACCTCAATATGATTTGCTGTTGTGGTTCACTGCGAGGCACATTTTTTAACAGATCTTTATTTTCTAACTAAGGAGTTATTCCATAAGCAGCAGAAACAATGAAACACTGCACACTTATGCACTTTGTCCCCTCCTCCCCTCCTCTCTCTGTCCCTCCACTGTGGAGGAGGGACCTAAATATACCCTAACATACATTTTAGGTGGGATATGTGACAGAGTACTTTGAGCTACATGCTTACTGATAGGCAAACCAGCTGCTGCCTCTTCCTTCAGTGAGGCCTCTGTATTTCACAGTGGTAGTACAAGAATGTAATTATCTTTGAGATTTATACTCATCTTTTGTTGTTTTACTCCATTGTTTCAGAGCAGTGAAAAGCATCTTCCTCTTCTCCCTGAAAAGCTGGACTGACAACAGATTTCTCCAAGTGCTGTACCAATGTGTTGTGGACAGCCTACATGTAGTGCTCTGGTGACTGCTGCAGACAAGTAACTAGGCAGAGCTCTCAGGACAAGGAATCCTGTTTGGAAGAAGAGCATCCTCACCTGATTTTTAAAGGAGCAAGAAATAGTCACTCAGACCTGACATTGGTGAAATTCTCCTCATATTGATAATTTAAAATAAACAAACTTGGGACAGCAGCATTCTTGTGGGCAAGAAACCTCCTACTTGCTTCTGTATTGTGTTGTGGTGGGGCATGTGTACATGGATTTCATTCCTTGAACCTGTGCAGATCCAGGTGCTTCTGACCCTCAACTATAGGATAGACTGTAATAGACGTTCAGGTATGTGTACAAGTTACTTGGTTTTATTTAGTAACACTCCTTTTATTTTCTTTAATTATTCCACTTTTGCTGGATGGAAATGCACCAAAACATTAAAGATAAATTTGATAAAATTGGCAGCCTACCCACTTGGTAGTGAGAGTTCCTTGCTTTTTTCCAAGCAAATTTTATTTTTATTTTTAAGGGTTTTATCTAATAATTTTTTAATTACCTTTCTGTATTAATTTATTAATGATGTCTGTTTCTGTAGTTGGATACTAGGGCTAATGGAACCTTTATACCTGGAAAAATTTCACCAAAAATTTCCTCTGCTGTGCGTTCCTGAACCTGCACTAAAGGTTGGTGCCAAAAGTTCCTGCAATTAAGCATCTCTCATGACATTCATGAGCAGAGCTACTCCTAAATATAAATCCCATTCTGACCTGTAAGGCTTTGCTGAGGCTGCCATATTTTGGATTTCCAAAACTTTATGAGGAATATCAGTTCAACTCCACTTAAATATATATGAATCTGTTCCTTTTATACTATATTACAAAATCTTTAGCTTAAGAGGAGGACTGTGAGGTGTGGAGCTGAGCAGTATGGTTCTGATTTACGTGGTGTAGCTCAACCAATCAATGGCAAAAAGCCCTCACATTCCCTTCTACCAGCATTTTCTGTTCACTCTGTTTCATTACCAGGTGCCCTAAAACCACTCTCTGGGGAAAGAATTTGGACTTTATCCCCTATCTTGTTCTTCCCAGAAAAATATTTCTTCTTCCTATATTTCAGAATTTTGTAGACTACTGTGCAGCAGGAGCCAAGCTGAAGATACTGATCATGTCGTTCATATTAGTTTGCTGCAAAGGGACTTCTTGTCTCCCTCCTCCTCCCCAAATTCTCTTGAAAAGGGCAATGCAAGGGTTGGGAAAAAATGTTAGGGATGTGTTAATTTGGATTAATCCTTTATTATCCACTATCACTGCTTCACATTAATATAAATCTACTTCTATCTCCTTCCATATATCATACAGGTCGTAAGGTGACAAATTTATGGAACCTGCTTTGGAGCCTATAGCTTAATTAACCCCCTCAAAAAGAATTACCTCTTCAAAGTCAAGCTGGACAAAAAAAACACCCCTTTAAGCAGGCTTGCTTTTTTTTCCTTACAAAGCAAGATCCTCAGCCAGACAGCACCAAAGCATCCAAACGGTAAGCAATTTAATTTTTATCGGTTTTATTTCACGCAGCCGTGAATAGCAGAGGTATGTTTCCCCTCTGGACCAATAACAGAAGTCAAACCAAGTGAATTCCTAGACAGTTGAATGAACATAAACCCGACGGGATTAGTTACAGACGCACCCGTACGCGGGGCTCGCGGCGGTCTCGCTTCCCGGGGGCGCGTTCGGGCCCGCGGGCGGAGCGGGGACCCGC
>WBNO01010215.1:192849-214049 GCA_013400575.1 Peucedramus taeniatus
GGTCACCCACGGTGTCCTGTGGGGGCTGGCAGGGGCGGGATGGGTCACCCACGCTGTCCTGTGGGGGGCTGGCAGGGGCCAGGATGTGTCACCCACGCTGTCCTGTGCGGGGCTGGCGGGGGAGGGATGGGTCACCCACGGTGTCCTGTGCGGGGCTGGCGGGGGAGGGATGGGTCACCCACGGTGTCCTGTGCGGGGGCACTGAGATTTGTTGCGCTTAAGGAAGGGACGGGGGTTCAGGCATGATGCTTGAGGTACCAGGAACCGCAGCTGCGAAGGTCTCCTTCCATGCATCTGTGGCTAAAGCTGGCACCATCCAGGCGGTTTCTTTCGGCGGCAATTAGCAAAAAGAGAGCACCGGGTGCTCTCAATTCCTAGAGAAAAAGCTTCCCTGCTTTTGCCGCCTCGCGGTGAGGTGGGGAGGTCTCCCGAGGAGCAGCAATTCGGGAACGCTCCGGAGGCTTTGCGGTGCAGCCGGCGCTGGGATGGCAAAGGAGGAGAAGGGGAAAGCTTCCTTCAGGCTCTGCACTGATCCACCTGGGTGTAATGATGTGCGTAGAGATGTGGAATGCGCCTCCTCCAACGGAGGAAGGGTAGAAAGCGACTTTGTGAAGTGTGATTTGTGCAGCGTGGGAGGATTGCATAGTTTAGGTATCTTACTATCACAAATGTCAGGAGATAAATAATGGAGTGAAATTACAGATGCTATTAAACCGAGTTTTAAAAATTATAGGATACATACGAGGGGGGAATGTAAAGAAGAGGAGGAAAGCTGAGTAAAGCTAATATTGATAGCAAGTTATTTCCCTCAATTTAAAGAAACAGCTCCATTTTATTCTTTTTAATGAAGGAAGGGAATTGCATTGACAGAAGAAGAGTACGATTTTTTAAACTGACTGTAGAAGTAACAGAAATGTGCAGCCTCAATCCACAGCAGAGCATAATAAGTGGGAATGGGAGAACATCTGCATATGGAAAATAAACACATTTAGGTTGGTAGGGAAGAGGCATTTCTACAGTGGTGTTTATGGAGGGTAATTTATTATTTTTAATTTTAATGAGCATTATTGAGGTAAGATATTTATTGTAAATTTTTTTGACACCACCTTGAAGTAATCTTAAGAATTTCTTGAAGTGAATAAAATTATTTGAGTGAGAGGCTATTCCAAAAACTCCTGTTTTGTTTTGGTTTTTTTTGGTTGGTTTTTGGTGGGTGGTGGTTTTTGTGGTTTGGTTTTTTTTTTTGGTTTTTTTTTTTTTTTTTTTTNTGGGAATGCAGTGGTGAGGAACACTTACATCATCAAATGAAGATTAGGGTGCTTGTGAGGGTTAATTTTTTGGTTTGTTTTTAGGAAAGGCATTATTATGTGAGTATTAAATGATTATGACATTTTAGATAGTTCGGATGGCTAAGAAAAAGTCAGTAACTACATTTGGATCATTTGCTTTGGAAATATTGAAACTCTTAGGTTCAGATTCCTATTTTGAAGGCTATAGCTGCAGTAGATTTTATGAAAAATGACTGAAGCCTTTTCTTTGAGAAGTCCTGGTGTTTAAGACTGGAGAGAGGGAACTGTGCTGTATTTGTTCTGTTCCAGAAAATCAGAGCAGTTTGAGAACAAGTAGCAGACAGCCACCCCCTCCCCCAGCCCCTTACATTAAGAGCTTATGAATGTCATAATTATCTACCAGGGCCAAATATTCCCTCTCCTAATTTCATCACAAGGGAGGAGTTTAACTGGCAGTGTTATTATGCTCAAACAAAAGGATTTTTTCCTTAACATTTTCAAAGCTGTCCAGACAATTTATCCAGCTTGAATTAGCTTTGCTTTAATAAAAATTGAAAGAAAACACACACACAGACTCCCCACCATACCACAAACTAAAAAAGAGCATACTGTACTCTGCAAATCTGCCTTTTAAGATAAGTAGTGATAAATAAAGTTTCCTTGGTTTTTACCTGTGTCTGGGGATACTGACTTGAAGTGGATGAAATGGACATCTTCCCAAATTGTAAAATGCTATTTCTTTTACCACTCTGCATAATACACATTTCTTTAGGTTAGAAATTTTTTTTTAATTGCAGTAGAAAATGTTTTGCTTGTAGAATTTAATCTATTTTGTGCTCATCCAGGAGATTTCTAGGAGTGAGTATGTTGTGCTTCAACTTTCTTCTTTTCACTGCTTTGGTATGAAGTTTGTTCTTGTTTTTCCTGAAGAGTTTCTCTCTACAAGTTCTTTAAAGGGACTGCTTGTTAATAAGGAACATTGCCTCAGGGAGATGCTGGCATGTGTGTCTTATTCACCAACAGTCTTGAATCCTGTTTCTTTCTGCTTTTTGTCAAGTGAACCCATGACATTTGGAATTTTTGAAATCAGTGATTTTGCTTACTGGATTAAGTGGAACTGCTGTTTTACTCTGATTGTACACTGAAATCTGAAGCAGATCCCGAGACTTCAACCAGACATTTTCTACCAGTTGATTTGTACAACTGTATTAAGTTAAAATACAGCTGTTATATTTCCTTTACATTTTCACCCTTCTAAAAAAAAAAAAAATAAAAAAAAAATCTGTCAAAATCATGTTGGATTTTTCCATATTAGGCCGCATTCTCCTCTTCAGGAAAATATGAGAATCAAGATATCTGTCTGAAAATAAACCTGAACTGATGAGGAGTTCTGAAATATTGACTGAAAAATAGGTAGATGAGAAATATGTATAGAGCTTTATTTCATGCAATCCCATACAAATGGAATTAGAGATACTTTTATCATTTGCAGTAGCTCTAAATCATTAAACATATGAACAATAAAGTTATAGAGCTTTAAAGTCTTGTCTAAGAGGTTGAATAGCATAATTTGGACTTTTATAGCACAACATTTATTTAGATAACTCATTATTTTTATCTGTGAAATGCTGCTGGCTTGTTAAGACTAATTTATGTATTATTTGCCTTTCATGGCCACCTTCTTCAACAAATATTTTGAGAACAAATGCAGTATTTGTTTGCCCTTTCACTGACCTTTTCTTTGAGGCACCTTTCTCAAGTGATTCATGTTTACTTACTGATTTTCTTTCAATTTACTACAGTAATCCCACAGTTACATTCAGCACATGCCATTTGTTCCAGTACAATTGAGTCAAGTTAATATGACATTTTGGGAAACACATGTTTTAACTTCACTGTAATTTGTATCTGTGAGTTGAAAATCTGTTACTGAAAGAGTGGGATATGAACTTCTCCAGGTGAAGGATCTGGAAAATGGCTGGTGTTCAGATTTTAAACTCAGCTTCAACTAATCATGCCTGATTTTATTTCAACTAATTCATGCCAGATGTTTTATTTGCTTGCTTGGTTTGTTGTGGTTTTTTTTTTTTTAGGAAATTTTAATTTTCTGTTTGTTTGAATTTTTTTTAGCATACACATTTGCTTTAAGAAATAAGGGCAGTATAATTGATGAAGTATATTCTGAAGTTCTACAGGTCATTTGAACTCATTTTCAATGTCTCTTGAAATTCAGAAATAAGAGAGACTGGGGGAAAAACTTATTGATAACCTGAGGTAATCAAATCTGAAGGCTTTTTGGAGTCTCATAGACTAGATCCAGGCCTATTGGTAACTTATATCTTAACACCAGTTTTAATTTTGACCTAAGCAATTAATCATGGCTAATTCTGACCTAGTGTCATGGTTTCCCCCTCGGTGTATTTAACTGCTTCTTAGCTTAGGTATTTGACTAGAATATTCAATTTTTTTAAACTAATTTAAAACTCAGAATAATTTTTTGTATTTAATAGGGCATTCAGAGCACTTCTTGCTGTCACTTCAAGAATTTGAGGATGTCCAGCTTCAGTGATGTAATCCTGCATTCTTTAACAAAATATTTTTATTGCTTTTATTGCTCAGTTCCTCTTAAAACTGTTTGAATGGATTTGTATATTTTTAAAGGATATCAGGAAACAAAAGTGTTTACTTATAAAAGCAAGATACTCTTCAGATGCCTTTTGTTATGCCATAGCATCTTTAGTTGAGTGTCTTCAAAAATAAAGGTACCAAGGTTCTTATTTTTATTACATGCCTGATTTTTTGCATTATTTGTTATCTATTGATTGATGATATCATTAACTGGAGAAGACTTTTTCTGATTTGTTTTGCTGTAGATGAGCAGAGAATCTACCTTTTAATTTATTGAATAGAAAGAAAGAAGAAAACCAGGGAAAGTAATTTGTCTGGTTACAGCTATTTGTGGTGACATCTTACGATATTAAAATCCTTGTGTACTGGAAAAGAAACACATATAAATGTTAATAAAAGTTATGTGGAAAGGACACAAAGAATACAGACACCAACAATGTTAGAAATCCTTGTGTTCACGAGACTGCCAAGCAGTATCCTGCATTTGAGTGGCTGCATGGAAGCACTAAACCAGAGGCTCATTCTTAGCAGGAATCCATTGATTCCAGTGGGTTTACTGGAGTATGTGAAAGCATCTCTTGAAATGGCAGGAAGTCACCAGCATTTATTTTTGAAATAGCATGAGATTGGCAACACTGTCCATTTATGCTGCTGTTATGATTCAGGAAATGATGATTAACAGAAAATTTCCCTCTTTGCATTTGTGCATTAGCAGCTGGATCATTAATGAATGCATGGGAGTAATCGCCTGAACTACAAGTCTAATGATCTACTGCAGAATGAGATATTTGTAACATAGTACTTAGATATTAAGCTAACTGTGAATATTGTCATTTGGGAGGCACTAGAACAGGACTCACACAGAAGTTGTGGATGGTCCATCCCTGGGATTGTTCAAGTCCAGGCTGAATGGAACTGAGCAAGCTGGAAACGTGGGAAGTGTCCCTGCGCAAGACAGTGGGGTTAGAATGAGATGATCTTCAAAGTTCCTTCCAATCTGAGCCATTCTACTATGATTGTAGCCAAACTCTACTAACTCTAGTCACAGGAGACCATCCATTGACTTAAGTTTGTGTTTACATGAGAGACAAGAAGGACCAATTATTTAAAAACATTTATTTTACTGTCTCAAGTAGGTTAATCTGAGAAAGGTGACAGTAAAGTGTACCAACTAAAAATTCATTACACAGGTTCTGCCTATTTAAGAGCAATGCTAAAAAATTGCAGTCAAGCACCTGCTGAAATATTTTACCAGCTTCCTGCCTCCTCTGGAAAAGAAAAAATGCAGTTCTTTGGTTTCATCTGTTTTTTAATGTGATGCATAAAGATCATTGCAAATAGGATGAAGAGAACAAGTCTTTCAGAAACTTATTTGGCAAGCCTGGAGATCTACTAACCAAGGGTGTAATTTGTTACCAGTTTCCATGGTCCAAGCATAATCTTGTCTGAAATATCCAGTTTCTGGATGGATAAGATCCAGATAAAATTGGGAAGCAGCATATAGTACTATGGAGGTTTTTTCAGCCTCTTTAGTAGTTCTGCCTATCATTACTGAAATAAATTTCCTCTTAACTGTACAAGTTCCTTCAAGAACTAGATTTCCATAAAAAGCATAGATCTTTGATATGTTAATTGATGTTCATTTAAGATGTAGTGGCTCTCAGTTAAAAAAAAAAAAATTAAGAGGGAAATACAAGTGTCTCATTTTCGTTTTGCTGAGTTAAATTTTTCCTCCTAACAAAATTTCTACTGTGCCTTTAGAAGGCTGCACTGGTTTTCATTTAATGTTCTAATTACCTGAGTAGTATTTCTAAACAGTGGACAAAGGTTGATGAATAACCTCATAATTCAGCAATAGTCAGAGGTGTAGCCTGTGAATAACTTATAAGGATACAAATGAAACTTTTCTTTTCAAGTTGATGTTTCCCATTAGCTAATACAAAACTGATTTCTTGCATTGCAGTTGTAGTCTAAGGAACAATATCAGCTATGATCCAAAATTCATACTTGGAAATCACACAAGAAGTCATTTTCCTGACCCTTTTGCCCAAGAGGTGCCATTTAGAGCATAGTATGAATTCAGATTAAAAACATTTATTTCCAGCAATTTTCTTGCTACTAAAAGATGTTGCACCGGATTCAGTCAAGCTGCAAGTAATTTCAAACCCATTAACTTTGTAGACCTTTGTACTGCAGCTGAATTTGGCTTGCATGAACTCAGGTCCATGGTTAAAATAATAAAGTATTTAAAAACAGAAACACAGAGATGTGATACAGATAGATATAAATAGGAGGGAAGAGGTAATCTTGCCTCTTATTATGAATAGTTTCTTTTACTGATGATACAATGATTTTTTTAATTGTAACAGCAAATATGTAATCAAGGTGCAATTTTATTGTGTTAATATTATGACAATGCTATTTTAATTAGTCAAAGCAGAATAAACTACAGATCTGGTGTAGCTTATTTAGGGGAAAGAGGATAGCAAACAAAGATATTTTAAATGTACTGGAGACCAGTTATCTGGAGTATCATAATACATTTTTCAAGAAGTTCTTGACCATACCATACTCATAAACTAATGTGCTTACTGGATCAAAAAAAAATTGATGTGCTCCAGTGACCTCAACAGAGAATCAAAGCAGGAGTCATGAAGGAACAAGTACAGAACAGGAAGAGTGTGATACTTCTGTCAGTGTGCCTACAATGTTCAGGGATATGTCAGGTTATATCTGTGTGATCTTCCTTAATGATCTTGGCAGAGCTTTGTTGCGTGAATTTGTTCTTAAATCTGCCAGTACTTTGATCTGCTTGGTACAAAGTGTCAACAACTTACACAAGAGAAAAAGAAGTCTGAAAAAATAAAGTTCAGTCCTTTAATTGTGGTGCTGTAAGTAGTGGAGTCATACCAGTTCCTTACTTACTCTTCCGTGGCATTCGAAATTGCACATAACAGAGAAGCTGCCAATTTCTTATGTGATGGACTCAGAACTACATTTTATATTCATGGGCTTTCCAGTGATTTTTTTTTTTCTTTTTGGCTTAGTAGTAAGTTCCCTAATTTTTAAAGCATTTTATTTTCCCACCCTTTTGGTAATAGTCATTTTAATTTAACAAATGGTAATATGAAGTACTTAAATTTTAAGCTGATCTGCATCAGGCCAATTTTAAATAAGCTTCCTTGTTTGTAAGTATCTCTTTTGCACTGTAGTCAGTGTTGCAAGTTGTGCCTTTCAAGGAGGTGAGGGCTAAAACTGGTCTAGCAGTAATCGTGGTGAAATAAACGCTGAGAGAAATTTGATTGCTAGAAAGATGATTCCCAGGGATGAGCCCTGGGAAAAGAGTAGAGATACTTTAAAACAAAGCTTGATACATGAGTAAATAGAGTGATTAAAAAAAAAAAAAAAAAAAAAACAAACCAAAAAAAAACAACCCTTCAGGATAAAAATTAATTTCTGACCAAAAAAGCAGTGACTCTGTAGCATACAACCAGGAGGGAAGAATTGTTAGTCTTAAGATGGTTCAGGATCCTAGAATGTCCTGAGTTAGAAGGGACCCACTATGATCACGGTATCCAACTCCTGGCAGGAGACCCCAACAATCCCACCATATGTCACAGACATTGCCCAAATGCTCCTTGAGCTCTGTCAGATTTGGTGCTGTGACCACTTTCCTGGGAAGCCTGTTCCAGTGCCCAGTCACCATCTGTGTGAAGAACCTTTTCCTGATACCCAGCCTAAACCTGCCCTGACACAGCTTCAGGCCATTCCCTTGGGACCTGTCACTGTCACCACAGAGCAGAGATCAGTGTCTGCCCCTCCTCTGCCCCTCATGAGGAAGTTGTAACTGCAATGAGGTCTCCCCTCAGTCTCCTCTGCTCCAGGCTGAACAAACCAAGTACCCTCAGATGCTCCTCATATGCCTTCCCCTCCTGACCCTCCACCATCCTCATTGCCCTCTATTGGATGTTCTCTATTATAATTCCTATATTGAGGTAGCCAAAACTGCATGCAGCACTTAAAGTGAGGCTGCACCAGTTCTTACAAAGTGCAGCCTTAAAATTTTTTGCATTTATTTAATTTTTTTTAAATTTTAGCAATAATAGAGAATTGCAAAGACAACATTGCACAACATTTAAACCTGGTTTTTGCTAATCACCTGAATTATCTGGTATGAGGAATCTCTATTTTGCAAGCAGAATCTTTGGTTTTGCTGCTTTCTGTTTGTTTTTTTATTCCTGAATTCTAATTTTGTAAATCTTGTCATCTTGGAATTTAAGATGAATTATATCCAGTTGGGCATTGCTGTCTATAATAAATAATGCAGGAATTCACATGCTCCTGTGCTTTCTCTGTTGGGGAACAATACCCAAATTTAGAGTTAAGCAAAATCTAATGCTGACTTTTCCCAGTGGAGACTGTCTGTAGTATAATATGAATGCCACATCTCCAGACTTTTATTTTCTTTTATTTTAAGAAAACGCTGTTATGTGAGATGAGTTCTGCTAACAGAACTGTGCACACCCTGCAGCCACGGAACTCCCATTGAAGTTGAGTGTTTCAGGGGCTGTACTGATTGCACTTTTCAGGGTCTGATTGAAGCTTTCAGGAGTTGTATAAATTCCATATGAGTATGTGGGAATTTTGATTCAGTGAAGAATAGAAAAATCAAGCTCTAACTTAATGTGTATTTAAGTAGTAGGCATGTTTATAAGTACTGAAAAAGTGTGGGACTAATCCAAGAGCACGGAAGAACTGGAAACTAAAGGGGTGTTCTGGTGTGCCAGATTCTATTCAAGAGATAAAGTGCAAGACACAAAAAGGTTGTTTTTCTCTGCGCTTTTTAATAATAAGTCCAAAGATACATTGTAAATATTGTAAACTACTGATTTCATTGTCTCCCTCTGGGAACACATGCAAAAATTGCAATTAATCATCACAGTCACTTAGCTGTAGCCCAGGCTTTAACTCTGTCAGGAAGTTTAGCATTCAATATGAAAATTAATCACTCAGTTTTGCTTGAGTTTTTGAGAGTTTTGATTTACTTGTTTGTTTTGGTCTGTGGCTTTGTGACACTGGTCAAAATTGTTCTTTAGACGTTCAGTATTCAGGTCATGCCTGCAGGTCTGTAAGTGCCACTGTCTGAGCAATCAGATGTTCTAGGGATTTATGCCAGTTTATGGCAATTCCACACATTGGGTTCAACAGCTTTTAGCATTTAGTCAAAATAATCCTTTCCAGAACCTGTGCATTGCTTTTCTGTGAATTGGAATTTTGTCTTTGGACTATACAGCCTATGTATGTAAAAAAATTATGTCACTGGGTTTGAGAACTCTCTCAGAGGTGGTGTTTGCTACACAGTTCTGCTAAACCTATGGTAGACTTACTCTGATTTTACCAATCTTGGAAGAAAATTTTTAGAATTTTGTTGGCTATCAAGATAGTGATTTTGTCGATTCTGTGAGTGCATGATACAGTTCTGAGTGCATGTGCTGCTAGTTTTAAAAATAATTTTGATCTTACATTCAAATTTCTCTATCATTTGCAAACAGTAGTTTAAGTCAAAAGATTCTTATCTGTGTTCTAAAATGTCAGGAATCACCTGTTTCACTCTGTGTAGCCCTTTGTGCCATACTCTGACAGTCTTTTATTTTTTTGTGAACGCTTTATCTGCTGCATAAAAGAGCAGATATGGCTGGGGAAACTATTAAATAAATAGTAAAAATGGCGATGAAAAGAAATAAACCTCTCTGTGAATCATGGCATTTTTAGTTACATATCTGATTTAGGAAAAAGCCAAACAAGCACAACTAGGCAAACTCAGCAGGGAAAAGCCCTTCTGCTCTTAGTTGGAGTTCTGATTTCTGTTCCTCTGTGCTCATTTTAAAACAGGACAGATAATTGTAGCCAGTGAGTGTACCAGAAAATTAAAAGAAAGACTGTATCATCATGTAAATATCATAAAAACTATTCTAAGGAAATCTTACTCTTTTTTTTTTTTTTGTATGATTAATGAATGTTGCTGTTGCTTTATTGCACCTTAAATATTTTTGTGACTATTTTCCAGACTGTGAAGCTCATTGAGGAGTGTTCTCGAAGGTTTTTAGATACTTTGTCTTTAGACATGTAAGTCAATACAAGGTAGCACTGCAGAAAAAACATTTCTATTCATAACTACATCAACTATATTTCTTGGGACCTGTAGATATTAAATAAGTAACATCCCTATCTGTATTCCACTAGAAAATCCTGTTTCTTCCGTGATGGTCTGTTTTTACCTATGAAAGTGACTGAATTATGTAATTATTTTTTATGAATGTTTGATCAAAAACACCAGTGTTGTAAAAGGGGGAGATGGGAAACTCAAGCAGTATGGAAGGAGGAGCCCTGAGTGTTTGTTGAAGGTTCATGTTCTCCTCCAACAAGAGAGGTTTCTTGGTCGGTGGTGGAGGTTTTCTGGAGTTTTTTTGTTTGTTTGTTTGTTTGGCTGTTTGTTTGGTTTTTTTTTAATGTGTTTTTTTTTACTGTTTTGGGGTTTTTTTTTGGAAGATTTTTTTTAAGGGTTTTTTTAAAGGGTTTTTTTAAAAGGGCTGCTAAAACAAAGTGTTTGGTTTTCATAGTCCAGAGGTATTTTTATAGAATCATAGGATTGTTAAGGTTGTCAGACCTTTTAAGTTTATCAGCCATCAACCCAGAATCACCACCACCACGTTCACCACTAAACTGTGTCCTCTGCCATATTCACACATTTTTTGAATGCTTCCAGAGATGTCGACTCCACCATTTTCCTGGGAAGTCTATTCCAGTGCTTTACAAACCTTTCCATTATTTTTTTCTTCTAATGAAAGCATCACATAAAGTCTCACATAGCACACATAAGACTGGAAGACAATCCCTGCTCTTAAAATTCTGTTACCTGATGTTTTTCTGAAATTCGATCCTAAAAATAGCTGCACATGTCTATCACAAAGAATTACTAAAACAGCAGAAATGAGAATATAAGGTTTTCGAAGCAGCTGTTAGAAAAAAAAAACAAAAAAAAACTGCACAGTGAAGCAAAAGCTACTTTTCACAGTAAACACTTTCAGGCAAAAAAAAAAAAATCTTGTTGTCAATCTGAGTTCAATTGTTCATGAAATACCTTTGTGTAAGGTTTAATTTCTACCTAAATAAATATTTGTTTGTTTTGTTTGGGCTTTGGTTTTTTTGTTGGAATAGGGTTTTTGGGGTGTTTCTGAGAGGTTTTCCTTTTTTTTATTTTTCTTGCCTTTACATTATAAAAAATACTTTTCCTACTGCCTTACAAGATTTAAAATATGAGAGAAGTCATGCCCCTATGGATATTTTCTTCCTTAATTGATGTGAAATTAAGCATAAAGAAACTTGAGAAAAGTCAGAGTCCATCATGAATCCAAAATTGAACTGGCTATTTTGATTTGATTTCAATGCCTTAACAGTCATCCTGCTTTTATTTTATTATGTGATACAGACTTCAAACTGGCATAAAAATATGTGCTGATTGTAAACTGTTGTTTCACTGTTGTTCTTTGGTGCTCTGCATGTTGACTCCAGGATCTCTGTCTCAAAGGGGCCTAAGCTGAGGCTGAAATATTTGGTGGGCTTGATTTAGCATTTCTTTAGATTTAGATTCCTGAGGAGTACCTCTCAGAAATCTTTATTTAGATCTGCATATTAGTGAGGGGAATGCTTGGTGGGTCTTTTTAAGAAATCAGGGAGTCAAAGTAGAAATGTGCTTTTTGGTGGGAAAATACATTGCTGGGGGGGAGGGGGAAAGGAGAGGAATACAAACAAAAACACCCAGCACAAAGCCAACAAACACCCTAGTGTGGGTGAAAATAACCTGTAAGACGTGTATTTAAAGGTTTATGTTCCCCACTCACTATTCTGACACTGCATCAGAAATTGCTTTTTTGTGGTTTTTAAATAAGAGCTGTGAGCATGTATCTCTTTGAAGAATTAAATAGAATAACCAAGCTGTTTTACTTCCATGGCCAACCATGCTATTTTGGTGTTTTAGGCTTGTTGTGAATGCTGGACTGGTAACACTAAAGGTGCGAGAAATTGGGTGAGAAAGATGTTTCCAGGATTGATACGTTCAGAGCCTGACCAAGCTTTTTTTCTTCTTTGTTTTAAACTCCATTTGTAGTTTGCAGCAAAGAAGAAAAAAAATGTGGTTTTGTATCTCTTGGGAGTGAAGGTAGACCTGCTTTTGTCTTCCTGAATTTTGCTTCCATTTAAACACAGGTGACTTGGTGTTACACAGCTGCCTTTGTATGATCCACAAACACATTGAAATATGAATGCAAAATTAATTACTGATAATATTAGTTTCAAATATAGAAATAGCTAAATAATGCTATGTATTTAATCATGTGATAATGTTCTGAAAAGGCAGTATTTTTACTTAGGCAGGTGTTATTGAGTGGGCAGTTTACAGGGTACCAAATGCTGGTGCAACCTTATGTAGTTTCTTTATTCCCACAATAGAAATGGGGAGGGCTCTGGAATGTAGATTGGAATGCACATTCCCTGATCCCTTAAAACAACTGAGAGTAATTAGAGGGGCAAAATTTATGTGTCCCCTTCACTGTTTGTACACACAAGAGGTTATCTATTGCTGTAAATTGAATTGGCTCCAATAAACAGCAGCATAATTTATTTAGAGTTAGGTCTAAAAGACTTGGAAAAGAACAGTGGAAGAACAAGAAGGGAATTGTAAAGAGAAGAGAGGTACAGAGAGTGCAGCTGTACTTTTGTACAAGTAACTGATGTAACTCATTTATACTGATGTATTTCATTGTAGCAGAATTTCTTTGTGCTTTAACCGTTGGCAATGTAGAGAGCTGGGGACCCAATATTTTAGTGAAAGCTTTAAACCTGAATGAAAATGCATATTTATATCTTAAACCAATCATATTTCATAAATTCATAAAATCAATTGGCGTCATGATCTATGAATATTCATCCTTGCACTTCCCCAGACGACTTGGAAAAATGACGATGTGCCTTTGAAATGGATACATATAGCTGTTTCTTCAAAGTCAATAACATAACTTTTATATAACTATTCTGGATGCTGTTCAGTGTACATTCACTTAGTTACTGAAAGGAATGTTTTGGGCAGCTTCCTTGCTTGCAGCCATGGTAATGGCGCGAGAGGCACACACACGTGCCCCTGCACTGCTTCTGCAGAGGTCTGAGATGCATTGCTCCCCTCCTGGCTTCTGCAGGGTTAAAATAAGACCATGTTTCTGTATTTCTGTAGGGATTACCCAGATGAAAAAAAGTGTAACTTGCACTAACACAAACAAGAAAAATTATGATTAAAATTGATAGCATGTGTCACTGGAGAAAGTCAGTGCAACTTGCTCAGAAATACAAGGACTTTTGTGCATGTGTATAGGATAGTTTTAATTTCTCTATTCAGTTGGATCTTTAATTAATCTTAAATTAATCTTTTTTAGTGTTTCTTATCTATAATTAACATTTAAATATTTCTTGAAAATGATGTGGGTATCTTAGTAAAATGTATCCCTTTTTTTTTACTTTAAGGAAAATGTGAGGGGTTTTCCTATGTTTAAATAGGCTCCTTGAGAAGAATAGTTATAATTTTATTAGAGTTTAGTTTGTTGCATGTAATATGTTCCTTGATTTTTTTAATCTTGATTGTTGATTTTTACAGACCAAATCTGTCACTTTAGTAAACAAGATGTTTTATTTAATCTCCAGTCTTTAATGCAGCCCTCTGAAAGACGGACCTTTCTGAGTGCAAAGTTCGTTGTCATGTTGCTGGTGTGTGTTTCTGACCAGAATGCAAAGTAGCTTGAATCCATACATTCTTTTTTTCCTGTACTGGGATAGCTGCCAAATCTATGTCAGCAATTAACTTCTGAATGTGTCAGCTGTAACAAATACAGTTCATTGTTTCTTGACTAGTTAACAGCTAGTTTAAAAGGCAAAAACAGCCTCAAATGAAAGGGAAGTACTGTGCATTTTGTATCTAAAATCCTCAGGCTCTTAAAACCAGTTTAAAAAAAGAAAATTAAAAGCTAGTTCTAGGAGGGATTTTTAGGAATTTAAAAATACTTAGTTCATTCTTCAAGTCAAAATATGCCAGATTACTGGATAATGAAGTTAGCTGACTAAATTATGGTCAGTTATAGGCAATTTTCAATAAAGGGTTATATCATTCAGTATCTGAGCTTCTGTTTCTCTCATGTGTAAAGTAAAGCACCAACACCCCTTTTATTCTTTCTCTTTCTCCCACCGTCCTCCCAAAAAAATCCTCCAAGAAATCTCTCTTGAACTGTTAGAATGATATTTGAGATACTACTTAGAAAAAAGGATGTCACAAGAAAGAAACAAAAAATTCAAAAACTTATTCAGAGAACCTGACACTATGGGAATTATCTAAAATGAAGTGCAGAATTGGTTTAGAGGAGTGTGATAATATTCTTCCTCCTCACAGACATGTTCTAATTATTAATGTTTGGGATTTCTTAAGTTTTCAGGTTGTTTCCACAAAGTTACAATACTGCAGTATTCATGTTTAGCCTATATTATTTTTGGTGAATTTTCCTCTGCAAGTGAAATGTGAATGGTTTGCTGTGAACTTTTAAAAGCCACTGTATCTTTAATTAGTTCTTCAAGCTTCATGTAGACCTCTTCTTTTCCAAATTTTAAACCAGTTATCCCAGCTGAAACATTTTGCTATTCAAATTGCAATTTTAGTATACTTACAACATTTTTTGCTTTCATTTTCTCTTAAGGTGTATTTTTGTATATTCTGTCTTGTTGACCTCAGCATGAAGATACTAGTAGTAAATGAAGGCAAAAAGGGCTGTTGTAACAGGTGTCATATTCAATTTCTTGCAAAAGAAGGTAGATTCAGTTTTTTTTTCTTACAGTGGTGGCAGGTGATAAAGCTTTGCTAAGATGCAGAATTATTTTGTTTTACTAGTTTATTTGAGCACTGTTATTTTTAGATTGCAGTAAGTGAAAGGTTTGGATGTCCTATGAGGCAGAGCAGAGAAGAGGAAGCCATGCAATGACATGTCAGTAATTTACCAACAGGAGGAAATCTATACTGTTTTACATCTATAAAAATCCAGCCAAACATAAACACCCTCTGGAAAACACAAATTGGGTTCATAATGAACAGGTGGTTTGAGTAAGTGGTTGGCAGCAAGCTAGACTGCCAGGTGAATTTTTAAATACAAGGAAAGTTGTGGAAGAGTCTACCATTTCTTAAGTTCTGTAAAATAGGTTATATATGGTAAGAGAGTGAAGTAGGGAGTGAAACGGTCTTTGCATAGCTAGAAATTCTGGACTTTCCATATATATTTGTGGAATGAAATCTTACCTCTCAACATACTCCAGTGATGCAGTCTATGCAGAGAGGACACAATGTGCAGATTGCAAATCCCAGACCCACAGCCCTCGTTCCTCCTGCTCTGTGCCACCCCCACACCCATTCCCATAGTTTCCTTCTTACACAGGAGTGCTGTTTTATTTCAAAGGATTTCAGGCAGTGCTTCCCCCTATGCACTAGTCAGAATGTTTTATCTTTGTAATGCATAATTGTCTGTATCTGTAGAACAGTTGTGACTCACTAGCAGGATTGTTTGTCTGTCCTTAACTTAGTGTGCATGGTAAAAAACAGGAGTGGTACTGTCTCTCTCCCTCCACCCCCTCCTTTCTCTTCTCCTTCTCCCTTTTGGTGGGAGACCTGTAAGCCTTAGGGAAAAAGACAATTTCAGATACCTAAATAAAAAAATCTAGTAATTCCCATCTGATATGCAAACCATCTTCAACTCAAGTTATACACTTACAGCTCAGATCTTTCTGAAATCTCAACCACTCCCACCATAATTTCCTGCTCTTACTTTTAGTAACACTTCTTGAGCTTGTTGGTGATGATAGAACACATTCTGAGTTTATCCTATGCATTCTGGAATCCAAGATCTTTTAAATTCATTATCGTAATGCCAAGATCCTGTAAGGAGGGGAAGGAGGTATTAAAAAGGGCAAAGAAAAACTGATGTAAGGGGTAATGATAGGAATATTTTTGAATTGCAAGCTGAAGCCAAAATTAAGGAGAAAGTAATTTCCATCCCATAATCTTAAATGAAACTGAGGATTCACCAGCAAATTCTGTGGTTTTGTTTACAAGGTAAAAGATGTCTGGCCAGTACAGGTTTGCTGCTCTTGCACAAGTAGAGCCTATAGTCTCAAATATCTGAAAAATATAAGTAATTTTACTTAGTTGCACCATTTTCCCATATTTCAATGAAGTCTGTTATTTTAAGATTGTTTTCATTTTTAGGAATATATGTTCATGCAAGATAAGAAAGGATATCAGGACATGTGAGCAAATGGGTTTGTTGACTCAAGAGTGGAGTGGGATATATTTGGCATCTTTAACAATTCAAGAGAGGCAAGTAGAAGGAAAGAGAATTATTCTTTCGTTCAAGTATATGCTTGGTGAAGGAAAAAAAAGTTTGAGCTGACTAAACATCTTTAGTCTGAAAATGTAATTATTCTGTCCATAAGAATGAAGAAAATTGGAACAGCCTTCAAAAATATTTGTATAAAATTAAGTGATTTTAAGAGGGTATACTGCTTTGAGGGTGATGTGGTAATGCTGTGCCTACAGAAGGACACTAGGATCTTTAACTTAATAAAAAACCCCAGGCAAACAGCACTTTTGGGGTAATTTTAGGAATTAAACCTTGAAATTTCTTCTATAAATCTGTATTTGGTAAATAAAAAAGTACATTGAAGTTAATTACTTAATACTTAATCCATTCTAAATATTGACATCTGTTCAGGAAATTTTCTAGAATTTCAGGTTTTTAAAATCTGTGCAAAGATTAATCATGCAATGAAGATTATCTCAGTTTTCACTTATTTCATGTTCTCATTATGGATTAGTGAGAATTAAGTCCAAAATCTGAGATTAAAAATGGGTAACATTTCAGAAATGCCATGAAATGTGACTGTAGAGTCCACTCCTGTTCACCAAAATAAATGGTTTCCAAATTCTTTGACTTCACAAAACAAGTAGGAATTCTCAAACAGTAGAAGAAAATAGAAGTTATGGCCATTAGAAAAACAGAAGCATTAACTTTTTTGTGGAACTGACACAAACTATTCTGTATATGTTTAAAGAAGGATCTGGTGTTTAGAGAAGTCGTAGCGAAATAAGTGTTGCCAAACTGTTACTGAAAACATGAAATGATCAGTATTTGTACTCTCTGCAGAAACCTTAAGTGACTCATCTTGAAGAGAAGAATTTTACTTGTGACTTCTGTAAGTTTTTAAATAATTAATGATAAGACAAATTTCTGCCTTTTTCCTATGGTTATATCGTTCATTTCTTCAATGTAGCTGGTTTTTCTGGCTTTTACAGACAGCAATGAAGGCTGGATACCCATAAGAGAGAAAACGTTCTCCTAAATGTTTTCTATTTATGGTTTCAATCAATGCTGTAGAAGCAACTTTGCCTAAGGAAAAAAGAGAATCATAGTGCCAGCAAATAGCTTAAATTCAACATGCCAAAGTCTAGTTCCACACATTCCTTGAAAAGAAAGGACAAATGCAAAGGGTCTGTAATGTTTCATATCCTCTCTTATGAAATAGCAATATCCTTGGCAGGAAAGACTTCCAAATTTTGTAACATAACAGATGTTTTTATCTTTTATTTGTAAATACTCTGCCATGTAAATCAAAGTTGCATAGGCCTTAGTTTAAAATTACATCACTCAGTCATTTAGGTTTTAAGCTTAAAAAAATCATACAATAAAAAACAATCCTACAATATTGTTCACATTTTTTTAATTGGATACATCTGATGCATATCAGCATAATCAATGTGGGAAAGAAATTTATGCCACTACTAATATTCAGTTCATATGATTTGGAAGTATATCAAACTAACCATGTATATGTTAAAGTACATAATTTATTTTAAATTAAAGTTTGTAGAAGAGAGTATTTTCCGGTCATTTATTCCCAGTTCTGTTAAGTCCTGTTTACCAACTAATAATTGTTTGAATGTGTTTTCTTTGATCATAAATCTTGGACCCTTGTATTCCATCAGAAAACATAAGTGATGCTTCGTGAGGTACACAGACTCACACAGGTTTTCTTCCTGCTTCCATGTAGCTGCTCTTGCAACTTTCTATACCTATTATTCCAGTATTTAACACAGCCTGATTGTTCACCAGTTTTTGGAAACACCTGGTTTCTATTTCTGGTCCGTGTTCAAATGCTCTTCCACTCTCCCGTTAAATCATTAAATGGCATCATAACTCAAATTTAATATGTACTTAGTGGATACATGTCATCAATGATTCCATATTAGAACACAATCTTAAGCTTTTTGCAAAACACCAACCACAGGATTTCTACCTGTATTCCCTAAATAGGTTTGACTAAATGCAATTCAGTGAGAGGCTTGTAATTTAGAAATAAAGCACTTCCTTTAAAAACACCTCTGAAACAATCTTCACTTTGCTTCTTTATTCTTCATTTTACGACATATTATCTTGTGTCAGAGGAATATAAATGAATCAACTTAAAATACTTGTGCTGGGGTTTTTTTCTTTGCTTGCAATGTCTTAATTCTATGTTTAAAAAAAGGTAATGAAGTATAATTAAAGACTTCATATCTCTCAAGATATCAATATATTTTATACTTTGCTCTCTAACTAGAGAGGAAATTCTACATCACAAATTAAAACAAACCAAACACTCTCAAATACATACTATGGAAAATGAATTTAAAGCAGGGGTTTCAAAGGCAATTACATATGAAGATAACATTATTATTTTTTTAAGTTACTGAAGAATTAAACCAAATCAAAAGTTTTGTGAAGAATAGGGAAGGATGTTCTAGATCTGAAGAAAAGAATGCCTACTTTTAGGTTTTCTGTAATACTAAATATGTGAAAAATAATGTAGGTCCACAGACAGACACATAAAATTAACAGGCCTTGTTTCCAGGGGAAACCAAGTCCATCTTTCCTTTGCAATATAATTTGTAGTAAAGTTGTATTGGAGGTTTGGTTCTTACAATTTTGTTTTGACATGCAGCCAATTACTAACTTCTCCACCAACCTAGCTCCATATAATCTTCCTGATTGCAAGTCTCCTGGTGTCTGCCCTTGGGGGAGAGTGAAGTTTACATGCAAGACATGGTTTAAGTTCTGCAGTGTCTTTGGCTGCAGACGGCCCAAGGGTCAAGCAATGGATGATGCAGTGACCTCCTTATTCTCAGCCTTCTTTTCTCCATTATCTACATCCAGCAAGGACAGGGTGAAAGCATGCTTGTTCTTCCTGTTATCTAAAGCAGGGTGGTGCTTATGAATGGATTGCGCTGCTGGTATAGAGCGTGAACAGGAAGGCATGACTCTACTACAGCATCCAAATATTGTATTTGCTTATATCTATTTTGTAAAGCTGTTTGTATTTCCCTTAAAATACATATTGGATTGTGAAGAAACACAGTGCAAGTGGCATGACAGACCCTAAAAGAAATAATGTACTGTTCCCATAATCTGTGTCTGTGAAGAGAGAAGCCATGTATTATCTTTGACAGTCACATTTTTTACTGCTATCACTTAAAACATACATTTGTCTGGTATCTGTTGGATATATTCAGGAAGCAGTAGTTCTGTGTAACTGATTTCCTGACCCAATTGCCTCAAATTACTGCGTCTTTTGTTTTAAGTAGTTATTCATGTACACACACTGGTGAAAGAGTATAACATTGCAGGATTGTCTTTGAATTGGTTCTCTGGTTGGATGACTGCTGCTGAGCCTTTTTAATGAATTTCTGTAGGAATTTCTGTTTTTTTGAAGATCAAATATCTGAGGATTTGTCAGAATATTTTTTATCAAGTCTTGTCCTCTCTATATGTTAATATTAGTGGTAGATACAAAGTATATGTCCCAGTTCTGTAGTTAATTTGGAGATTTTCTTTCTTTTTCCTCTTGATTGGTTAATTTACAGTAACAATTTCGTATTATGAAGTTCCTCCCACTGTCTCTGTACATAAATAGGTTTCTTATTAAATTATCTCCACCTGGTGGCAGCATGTCATAGCTAGCAAGGGAGTAACAAGCTGAACTGCAGCATTTTTTAATTTAACAGAAACATAACATCAAAGCTAGTTAAATCAGATGAGTCATTTATTGCTTAAAAAACCCTGTAAATATGCATGAAATATTTTATAGCTGAATGTGGTGTCTCGTGTGTAATTGCATCTCTAACTGATAAGTATTCCATGCCTTCAAAATGCAAGTTGATTGCCATGAGTTCTGTTGGCACAATTGTATTAATGTCTGCATTGCTCCCCTTAAGAAGAACAATGCAGGTATTTTGATGGGGAAAGGCAACATTCAAAAGTGTTTAGCATATCTATTCTGCTTATTCTTGTAGTTATAAAATATGGATTAGGCTGTGCAGCATTTGCATAATGCGTTTTCTTGGAGCATGTTTTTGTAGTCTGTTGCAAAGAAATGCTCTTTGCTGAAGTGCTGAATTGCCAGTTTTCCTTAGTGAAGAAACATTTTCAGAACAATAAGTGCAGTATCAACAGTATCTTATGAAAAGACTTGAGGTAAGTCCTTAAAAATAGTTTTCATTGTCACTTGTCCAAAGAAGGTTTACATATGAAATACCCTGCAAGCAATTCCATATGATTTTTAAAAAATCCTATGTATGATTAAGATTTTTACAGAAAAACATAATTACTTGTTTATCCACAACTGAGTGGTCTGTTATGTTTTACAAAAAAGTCATATCCTAAATGTTACACATTTACTTCTCCTTCTTACATTTCAAGAGTATCCCAGAGTGTTTCTGAGGGTTCACTTGGAAAGGAAATTAGAGATTATTGTGTATTTTCAAATAAAATTCTCAAATGTAAAGAAGCTACAGCATGCATGGTTGATGTAAGGTGATTTGACCAGCTTAAATCTTGTATGAAATATGCTTTTAACATCAGAGGAGATTTTTAAGGCAGTGGTCATGTCTTTTTTTTTGAGGAAAAAACTAGATTTGAGATAAAAAATAAAAGATAGCAAACATAGGTTTAGTTACTATAGCGTGAAACTACAATGATCATAAAAAGATTTGTTTGGATTTTTTTTCCCTTAACTAAAAATAAGTCATAATGTAAAAACAGTTCAGTAAGAGCCAATTAACAGCTGACAAATTGTAATAAGTAATGTGATTTTGATTTAATTTATATGTGT
>WBNO01010218.1:0-53705 GCA_013400575.1 Peucedramus taeniatus
AAAGGAAAAAAAAAAAAAGAAAGGAGAAGAAGTTATTATCAGCTCCTGCATCCAGCACAGAGAAAACTAAGGCAAGAGCATTTGTGGCCATATGCTGGGTAGACAGGGTAGAGACTAATAAGAAATCTAAAAATGTGCTGGGTTTTTTCCCCAGGATGGAAAAACTTACAGATCTGCTGAGTGTGGAATTGTGGAATAATGCTCATAGATAAAAGTCAGGCTATCCCAAGGCTCAGCGACTACTCTGTTTCTCTTACAACTCTTGTACACTGAAAAGGAATAAGGGAGACAGGAACTGGGAAAATTTATTGAGATCACTTATTGACAAAGGTGGTATGGCTATCAAACAGCATACAGAAGTACTGTGCCACAAAAACCGAGGTGATGGCAGTTTCTGCTGTCAACTGAAAAAGTTATGCAAATAAAAACTTTCATTGCAATGTGTTCTCCAGAGCACAATAAACATGGCTATCCTGGGGAAACCCAGAAAATGACAGGTGAGATCATTACATGTATCTTATGGTGCTGTGATTTTATGAAGCTTGAAAAAATGAAGACACAAATGAATGGGTTTGACGCAAGAAAAATAGTCAGGCCCCTAAGTGGATCCCATGCTTGCAGAGAGAGATGCTCAGGAAGCCCTGCATTTGGCCTGGTTGTAGGGTCATTTTTTTTCAGCATGAGAGTGACTCAGACTAGTCCCAGAAGTTAATCGGTCCAAATGTACATTGAATTTGTCTGCCTCTGCTTCAGACTGGCCTAGCACATGCCAGCCTGCTTTTGAGATGTGCTCGCTTTGTGTTGAAGGACTTCAGTACCTCCATCAGGCACAGTGTTCACAGGAATGTTTAGACACACATTTCCTATTAAAATGAAGGACTCAGGCTAATGAACTCTAATAAAATGTTCGCTGTAGGAAACTGAAACTTTTCAAATGTTAGGCTTAACCATGCATGCATGCATATGCATGTGGATACATACAAACTACTGAAAATGAAAATCCAGTAGGACCAAGACAGAAGTTGTAAAATTTAAGTGTGCTTTTCTTGGACTTCCTTTCCATGAAAAGCATTTGTTTATGTGCTTGCAATGCCGCTATGAAATAGTGTCCTTTTTCAATCTTTCTGTACATATTGTAAAATGAAATGTGGATATATATCAAGACATAAATACATACATGTAGGCATACAACTGTATCTGTGCATGGTAGGCAAATATATATATAAAAACATACAGGGAAAGTATTACCTGAGTAAAAAGACTTTTCTACTTTGTTTAGTTTAAAATCTCTGGGGTTAGTATAATTCTTTTACAATTACTGTATAAAGGCACACAAATAGCATATATTCAGTAAAAACAGCTTGACAAAACAAAAGCACATTGGTACTGTCTTACAGCTCATGTTCTTACTTTCCAGTAACAAGGTGTGCTTCAGAATAATGACATTAGAGGCTAAACCAGGCTGTGACTAGAGTCCAGGCTAGCAAACCCTGCTGGGATAATTAGCATGACCTCCCTGCTATTGCCATTAAGAGACTGAGAGAATGTACAAGTTAATTAAACTGAGAGAATGTACAAGGAATAAAATAGAAGTGGAAGGGACCAGACAAAGATGAGGTCTAGGGACTGGGAAAGTGGAGAAGGTTGCAGGGAGTTCCAGCTATGAAAATGTTGGGAGCAATGGTTTCATATTCTGTAATATAATCTAATAGTCCCAGCTGGTCTAACCCCTGATGGAAAGGCTTTGTTTAAGAACTATAAAAAACTTCATTTTTCATGAACTCTGAGTAATCTGGGAAAAGAGAGGCTTTGTCTGATTGTGGTCTTTGTTCTTCCTAACACTGTCTTCCTAACTGAATATAGGGAACAATATGAGAGCCCTCCTGTGGCCAGCTGAACACCTGTAAATTCCCTTGACCACAGTCAAAGACAAGACAGCCCACTAGATCATTACCTAGTGTCTGATTACTTGTTCAATGGGAGTAAGTTGTTATTATCACACTATTTGTTGTGTAGAGGTGTGCATGGCATTCTCAACAATAAATCAAAGGTGACTGTCCTCAAACATTGATGTTAGAGCATCTAAGAGCACAGACAGACTGAAGTGGAACACAGAGGTAACACTAGTACAGAACATAATTTATTATCTACTGCTGTAAGTCATCACAACTTCACCAACACAGACAAAAGAAGATAAGTGGATTGAAGAGGTAGCCATATGGAACACTTTAACAAAAGGCAGTGGACTTGAAGTGGAAAGGATGGTTCTGAACGCCAGTCTGTGTCTTCATTCACAATGCACTGACATTTACACCAAGATGGAAAAGATGTGAAATCCTGTGCTCTGGCTGGGTATTTATGATATATCCCTTTGCAGAATGTAGATACTGCACAATCTACCCAGCAGGATTCTTGTTAGTAGCCTCCCATTTCTAGACAACTTGGACTCTACCAGGCTAATTCTTATTCACATCAGCTTTGTTTACAGAAGTATCAGAACAAAAGGATTCTATAGCATAAGAAAGGCTGAGAGATCACATTTTCGATACCCATAACTTTTCTAGTATAAAAAAACCCTTTTGCCAAAGGGGGAGGAAAAGATTCTATGCAGCCTCTTAAAAAAAGTGAAAAAAGTGAGTAGCTGTTCTAAGTACACAGAGACCTTGAAATGTTAGGAAAAGAACAACTTATATTATAAAGAATAAGAACCAAAGTAATTCCTCTAAAGCTAAGAAATTTGATATCAATTTATCCCTTTCATAACTACAAAAATGAAATAATCTTTATTTTATACATTCAAATTCAAGAGGACATACCGAGAAGTGACAGCTTAGCTCCTCTGAACAAATATGCTCAAATCTTAGCCTGAAGAACCAAGTGTGTGCCCTATGCAATGCAATGCATTACATTACTGAGCTCTTTAAATGGACATAGGCAGCTGAATACCTTGGAAGAGTTGTCAAAAATAATTTATACAATATTGGTCATGATTTTCATTAGCATAAGTAAAAGTGCAGGAAGGAAAAGCAGTATTTGATCCTTCCAGTGCAACATTAATCAGTGTTGCCTACCGTCAGGTCACCAGTTTTACATGTTTTGTAAGTCAGAGCAAAATGCTGTCCAAATAATCTATATCTGCAGTTTTTCCAGCAGCAGATCAGCATTACTCAAAACCCCTAAATAGTTGCTCCCTGAAATGTTTGAGTTTCATGATCATTATAGACTTCTAAATTTAGCTGTCTTTGTTCTCCTTGTCAGGTATGTGCAACATGTGACAAACTCTGGCTCAGTACAAGAATTTTAACTTGTGAATTAAAATCTGCAAATCCAAATTGGTCGAAGTGGGGGCCTTTCTCTCTTGGTAGTACAGCCAATTGATCAGTAGATGGTGGTGGTGCACTGTCACCTGATGCAGTTGGCCGACAACAGTAACCAGCTGTTAAACAATTTTTATTATAGAGCAGACCAGTAACAGTCTTGGACGACTGAGATTTTAATATATCAGAATACTAGAACATTAAGAAATGAGAAATACTAAATATGTGTGTCTTATAAATGAGGAAAAGTATTTTCTTTTTTTGTTTGGTTTTTTTCCCCCTAGAGTTTCAGCAAACTTTTAAAATTCTTTTTCCTCATCCTGTATTTTAATTCAGTGAGAACAGAGTCCTCTAGCTTTTGCTGTTTTCATATAATAAATAGAATGATAGAAGCAAGGAGAAATAAAATAAAAAGTGGGAAGATGCCCACTAATGAAATTGTCAAACTCCATAAATCCTTCCAACATGGATATTTGCCACTTCCCCTCCCACATTGACTTTAGCACTACAGCAACTCTCTGGAGGTGAAGAAGGGACAGAAGGAGCTGGTTGTAGTTTCCTTTTTCCCAGGCAGGTAGGATGGAGAGGATGAGCACAGGGGACATCTTTCACCTGTTCAGGTACAGGATTCTGGCATGCCTTTGTCTCTGAGTCTTGACCTGTTTGCACTGCTGTGTGTATTTTAGAGCTTCTTTCTCGGGATATGTTTGCCATTAGGCACCTGAAGCTAGGGTGCTTGTCATGGGGATGGACTGCATTGATCTTGGGGCTTCTACTGAGAAAGAAGAAATAAAGTCTTGGAGCAGGACCCCAAATGAGTGAATTAGAGCTGCCTTTCTGAGCAGTACAAGTGCTGAAGCTTTACAGCAGGACCTCTGATGGGAGTGATATGCTGAAAGCAGTTAGGAAATATTGTAGGCCAGGAGCCACGTAGCAGGGGCTCCAGTTAAACATTTGCCACCCGCTGGCCAGGCTGCAGATTTGCCTGCTACTGCAGGCAGAATTAGTAGCTTCTAGTATTAGTATTTACATATAATGGATGATTAGGATGTAGAAAGCATAGTTTAGCAGTAGAGTAACTTTGAATATTCATAGGCTTTTGTTTACAATTTTAAATGTAATGACTCCAGAACTGGGCAGTGACAGGGCCATATTAACACTTTTAATTTGCAACTCACTTCTGCCATCAAAAGCAATACTTTCACAATTCCTAGGTCATACTTCCTAGGCTGACTGACAGATTATGTTCATGAACAGAGCTTAAAGGAGCAATTTAATTTGGGCTGTGCATAAAACCTATTCTGAAGGTAAAACCAGACATTAGTTCCAAATTGAACTTGTACTTGAGAAGAGGGTGAGAAAGCTGATCCAAACTGTTCCTTTTCCTCAACTAGCTGGTGCCAGAAGAATCTGGTGTCAGAAAAGAGAATTGAGGGGGAAGTCCAGAAGACCTGGCTGAAAGTCTTCCAGTCATATTGGTTCCTACTCAGTTTTAGTTTTGGTCCTATCTTGACCCAAAATCAGAACTGTATTGTGGGGGTGGATGAGTTTTTACCTCATCTCAAAAGCACCAGTACAAGTTGGGCAGAGAACCAAAGAAAAATTTACCCCAAGGCTAGCAGGCCAGAAACAAGAAATGACCTTTTCAGATTTACCCATGAGTCAAATTATTTTTTTCCTTTCCTCCCTCCCTACTTCACTGTAATTTTTCTGTCACCTAGAAAGAAAAGTATGTTTAAAGATGTAATATAAAAAGTAATTCCCATGCTGCCCCTTTTGGATTTGAAAGCTGGTAAGAATTTATTGCTCAGTAAGTTAAACCTGATACTGTGACATTTCTAAGGGCAATGGTTATGTAAATACATCCTTATACTATCTCTGGGGTGCCACTGCAAACAAAAAACACAATCCCCACAGGGTAATGATATCACCTTTACATGACTGAATATAAAAAATGGAAGACCATAAAAATAATCTTTTATGAACAATTTCTCTTTTATTAGGTCATGGAAAAATATGTTTGTTTTAAAAGAAAACAAAGTAGTGAAGGAGCGAGAAATTTAAAGTATTTTTCATGTTACTTCGAATATTAAAAAGGGAATACACTAAAATACAAAGAAATTCATAGACTCTGATTGCTTAGACATAGTTAATTTTGCACTGTGAAGGTGTCAGTGCAGAAACATTATCCCTGTCAGAAAAAAAATCAAATCTCAGGATAAAATCAATATCTTAAAGAAAAATCATACCACAGCTTGTACTGTAAGGCTTAGTCATTAGTGAATTTATTTAATATAGCTGTTTCATACAGTATAATTAAAATGATAATTTAACCATAGTCATGACAGTTCTTCCTTGATTAGTGTATATTAGTCTTATATCAATCTTAGAGTCGTGAACTTTTGGTAAATTGGTTCTAGAACCTCCATATGGATTCATGAGGTTTTGCATGCAAGTACAACTTCTTACCCTACAAAGATTGAAGAAAATTTACTTGAATTTAAGCATCTCCAGTAACCAGATGGAGCAAATAGTCCTTTAAGGCATATGAAGGAGGCATATGAAAGTCACAAGTCTCTCTCTCTCTCTCTCTCTCTCNCTCTCTCCATCTCCCCCCATATATATATATACATATATTGATGTAGTGTTAATATTAGTTATCACACCTATCCATTTAATGTGAAATCTCTACTTTTCTTGTCTAGATGCATGGCCAAAGATTCAGGGACAAGGTAATACCTAAAGAAAAATATCACTGTCAACACTGAAATAAAAAAATACCCAGGTTCCTCTGTTCCTTACAATGGTATAGGGTACAGTACTGCACTCCATGATTCTGTAGATGATGCCTAAATGTAAAGAAAGGCAGACAATAGAAGTCGAAATTTGGTCTTTAACTTTGACTTGAATGCAGTAATTTATTTTGTGCTGACTATTACCTCACTAAAACTGTTTCCAAGAAAGCAACATTTAGTATTAAAGGTGAATTTCATGCTTTCCAAGGCATGCTGTGGGAACTTTCCTGTTCCTTGAAGAGCTAATGAATTTTTCAAGATGATACTTTAAAAAATTGCCACTCTACTGATTACCTCTTTTGACTGCTGTTGATAGACTTACGAGCAGCACTGGAAAGATTTCCAATACTGGGAAGAACTCTGCAAGGTTGCTCTTGCCATTCTTCTGCCTTAGGCTACACTCAGTCTCTGCAGTTCAGCCCAGTTTTCCAGACCGCATGTCCCAAGTCACTCTCCAGGGAAGTGATTTGTATCCTTCACTGCTCTGCCTGTTCAGAAACACTTTCTAACATCTAACCTAAACCTCCCTCAGTGACACATAAAGCTTTTAGGTTTTTATCCTGTACAACATGAACATGGCAAAGAGATTACTTCCTTTTGCAGCAGCAGCTTTTTACATATCGGAAGTTTATGTCTGTCTCCCTTCTCATTCTTCCCTTCTTTTGGCTGTCAATCTTTGCAGACAGTTAATCATTCTTACTGCCCTCCTTTGGATCCCTTTCAGATTATTCACATCTTTTAAAAAATAACTGGAATTGCCAAACATCCCTTATAATGTGGGATTTCCCATGTTTAAGCCTCAAATCTCACATGCCATATTAAAAACATGTGAAACATTGCCTGCTTGAATATTTCCTTTGTATTTGAATAGGTGACATGGGTTCTGAGGTTGAAACATAGAAACTTGCAGCTGCTTTCCTGCCCATTCTTCAGAGCTGCCTTTGGCAGCACAGAGCCATGACTTGGATGTGGCTGTGACAGAAATAAAAAACTAAGTGTCCCTAAAGGAGCTGGGGAGGTCTGAAGAACAATGCACTCTCTGAAACACCAGGAAGGCATATCAGTGTTTTAAAATTCAGAACTCACCAATTCTGAGATGCTGCCCTGCATCAGATGTAATCCTTCACCCAAGGACTCACAAACATAATAAGAAAAGAAATACTCCTATGTTTTGTAGACAATGCTTTTGTTTATACAGCTCAGGAGATGACATTTTACGTCTCTGACTTCTGTTTTGCTTGGAATTCCCCATGCTCTCTTCTCTGCAAAATACTATCCAGCAAGTCATGCTCCATCCTGCATTTGCTCAGTTCCTTATACCTGATTACCTGAGGACCTTGTCTTCACTTTACTTCCTCTTTTTCTTATCAGAACAGTTTTTTAATTTACCAAGATAATTCTGAGTTTTGGTCCTATCCTCCATTACTCTTGCTGTTTCTCCCTGCCTGGTATCATCTGTGAATTTAATGCCTGCTCTCCTTCCAAGTATACATTTAAAAAAAAAAAACCAAACACCAACCAAAACTATAACCGGACCTTGAAGTTTATCTGATGTATCTTTAATTTCAACAAAGAATCATCTGCTATGTTATTCGGAGCAAGTCAGAAGCAGAACAGACTCTACTCCTCAGAACCATTTCCATGGATACAATGCAACACAGAGGTATGAGTTTGCTTCTTCTGCTTTCAGAGGTAGGGCAGTACTGTGCTGCTTGTAGAGGCCAGTATCAGCTCTTGTGTCTGGAAGGAAAGACTGGAGAGTCATTCTGAGTGTCCTTAGCCCTGTCCACTGTGGGAGAAGCCCTGTCTCAGAGATGTGAGCGCACATTTAGCTGAGGCAGAACACGAGCTCAACCCAAAGGAACAAACATCTCCTCTCAGAGCTAACAATACTCCAGCACTAAGAATGTTCTCTGCAAAATATCTACTTCAGCAAATAGGAATGCTTTTTCTTGGAGTCCCTAGGTAACTGATAAATAACGAGAGAAACTACAGCCTTTTTCAGGCTCTAAGACCTGTGACATTCAACTGCAGCAGTGTCCATCACCTCTAAAAATATAAACTGTAGCACCCCAATTGCATGAGAAGAATTTCCTTTAACATCATCAAAAGAGCTCTCTCATTTTGTGAAGAGTTTTAGAGGAATATTTTAATAATTTTCTATGAATATGTATGAATCTTTCCAGTCTGGGCCTATCAGAAGAGTGAAGCTTGGCATTTAGGAAATACTTGAACCTAACTCACTTCATTCTTTTGCCAACACTCTGAGTGATGACATTTCTGTGTAAAAGAAGGCTTTGCAGCTGACCTTTCTATTCCTGCCAGAGAGACCTTACAGGCAACGGCAAATTCTGTCATTACCCAAGGTAGAAAAGATACTATTCGCCCCTATAGAGTCTGGACATCTTGGCAGGATCAGAAATATATTTTTAGTTAATTCAGTCCCAGTGCAAAGCTTTCAGTGACCAAAGTGGGTAAATGGGAGAGAAGAAAAGCAATTTGGACTATGTTTGAAAGTTAATTTCACACACTTTTGCTATTTCCAACTGAATTCTAACTTTTATACCAATAGTTATTATGTTCCAGACCACTAAAAAAACGAATTCCTGTTGAAAAATGAGATGGTGGTTTATACCATCCACTTGCTAACAGTGAGACTAGAGGTGTCTAGAAAGACATGAAATGTATAGTCTGTGCTGATAGAACATGGGCTCACAGGATTTATATGCACTTAGGGATCACTTACAGGGCTATTTTGTGCCTGTGTGGCCAGCCATGAGAATGTCATGGGCTAGTTTTTCTTTGCAATGATGCAAGGAGGTAATAATTCCCACATTTTTCTCTCAGTGACAGGAGGAAGGTAGCTTTAAGAGCTGGAAGGCTGAGGATTGGGACCTCTAGTTTCTCTAAGGTGATTTTAAAAGATTCTTTAACTCCACACACTTCGTATTACTAAGCTCCTTAAAGATTTATGAAGTTTATGACAATCATTTTTCCCTGTGAAATTTCCTTTTTGGTCAAGCATTTACAGGAAGAAAAACTTTTCTTTTTCCCCCCGTCAAGTCAGCAAAGCTTATCCTGTGAGGATTTCTGAAGGAAGAGAAGGATTTCTGATTAGTGTTTCAGGAACATACCTTAAACTCACTTTAGAGGCCTTTTCTGGACTTCCTGCCATGCCTCCTATCCAGCTGGCTGGGCAGTCACTGCCCTGCCTCCCTCTGGGCTTCAGCTTTATTTTATTGGAAGGAATTGGGAAAAAATTCCACAAACAAGCTTTGAGATGCTTTAAATCATAAAATCCCACTTGGGATGGGATTGTTTTTTACTAAAGCAGGGAGCTTCACTTAATGGGATTAAGGAAATTTCCATCTGCTTAGAGGATCCTCCTTTTCTCTCCCTCTCATTGACAGGGGAAAAAGTTCAATTGTAATTGTATTGCAGGAGAATACATCCAGTGGCTTTTGAATCAGTGCCCACAGCTATCACTGCCTCAGCTGTACAGAAGGGAGCTAACTGCCCTATGGGATTTTACCAAGACCTATTTCTCATCAAGACAGAGAATATTTATTTTGGTCCTTAGATGCACTTTGACATTTGCAGATCATAGAATCATAGAATATACTGCGTTAAAAGGGACCCATCAGGAACATCAAATCCAACTCCTGTCCCTGCACAGGATCCCCCAAGAACCACACAATCTGCCTGAAATTAACAGCTCCTTTTTTTATGTCCTCCTCAAACTGTTTGGGAAAAATGCAAAACATCTTTTTTTTTTTTTTTTAAATATTAGCTTTTCACAGAAAATCACTTCAAACTAATTTCTTTTCCTACATCTTTCAGTTTTGTGGTATGCTTCACTGTGATAGTGATGGATCTGCATAGTAGGATCACACAACTGTTTTGTTAGGACAAAGTAAGATGTAGAAAGACAGCAAAATACAGCAATCCATCTTAAAACAACTCTCACATCACTGCACAAATTACTTACATTTTGTTTTTGAGATTAGTACAGTGTGCTTCAGAATGTCAATTACCCTTTCACGCTACTCTACAAGTTTATCTACCTTCACTGAGCTTTGCTTCCCCAAAATATTTAGAAAGGGTATTAAAAAGTTTTTTTTTTTTGAGATTGAGAACTGCATACATGATCAATATGCTGTTATTGGACTTTCTCTTTTACAGCATAAGTAATCCTTAGTTGTACTTCTGACACATATGTTTTGTTATTATAATTGTATCTGGCAGTAAGTTCATATTTAGAAAAATATCCCCATTCATAATGGTTTCTAAAATCAAACCAGTCTTAGAGGATGGTGTAATTTAAAAAAGCAGATCAGAACTCAATTATCTTCCCAAACATGTGTCATTATTTAAGATTACTTGGTATTTAACACTATCAGTGAATTTTTATGAGGGGAAATTAAAATTCTTTGCCCTAAGGAGCTTGTGAAAGCTTTCATTAAAAGGAAAAGGTGCAAATGTTCGTAAGCATGCCTTGTTCCAGTTTGAGGCAGAGACAATACGTGTGGCACTCTATATACTTAGAAATTTTCTACTTTATCTTCTACTGTCCAAAATCTGTTTTATCTTTTCATTTCTCTATCAAAGTCTGTTTTGCAGGCCTATGTCAATGATAATCTCTCCTCATGAAGGAGTAGAACCAGCAGAGCTGATCATCCACCAGGATGCCAAACACACTCTGTGCAGGGTGTGAGGGCACTGGGGTCCTCACGGAGCAGCGCACTCAGCATCTGAACCATCCCCACCATGGAATGCTCTGTGCCCTCCCCCCTCTCCTTCATCTGTACAAATATGCATGATTTCTGTATGTGTGTTTAATCTTTGATATTTAGTTCAACATATGAAACTATTAAACAAGTACAGTTAATGATACACCAGCATTTTTTTCGTATATGGATTTGAAGAGAACTGGATAAATTTTGCTTACTTTAAACATTTTTAATGGAAACTTGTATTTTCAAAGGAACTATAAAGCTTGCAGAAACTCTTCAAAAATGTGTAGCATTATCTTCTAAATAAGATTTCATTTTTTCCTAAGGAATCCAAAATATTTGGAGAGTTGAAATTAATATTCTTTAGTTTTGCTGCAAGACTTGCAGAAATCCTTGGGGATTTTTGTTAGGAGCTCTGTCACCTTAACTTTAACATTTCTTTATGTAACTGAAGCTCTTGTTAAATGCTAAGTAAGGTTAAATCATGCTCTGCAGAGATTGCTAACAAGTTTGACTTAAATTTGTGCCCTCCTCTTGATTATCTGATTTTCTTAGGAATTCATAATTTCACTACTTCTCCAATTGCCATGGAACCTAAACAACTTATTGAAATGAGCCAGAATTTCCAAAAAACCCCCAAAACTGCAGAAAAATAGAACAGTAGCAGGAAGAGAAAAGATTCTGACCAGCAGGTAGGAACAAACATTTAATAGTGTAGTCTTCAGAATGTGTCCCATTTGCACATCGTTCTTCCAATTAATCAGTGCTGTAAGAACACCAAGAAAAAATAGCCAACCTCCATATTTCTTATGAAAAGAAATATATAATATTACATTACTTTTCATTAATATGTTACTTTTCAGTGCTGTCTCTTCAATGTTTTTTTGCACCACATTTTCTAGCTTTCACCCACAAGCCAGCTAGAGGGGCCTCAGGGCTCTTAAGTACAGCTTGAATGACACATTAATCACTACTGGAAACTTACAGACTTCATGCTCACCTGGTTCCTTGGTGCCTACATCACTTAAGCATATTTTTAATCCAAGCATCTCCCAAATGAAGCTCTCCATAGATTACATGCTTCCCAGAGGAGTTTTATTATTTAGTTCTTGCTAAGGACTGTTGGCCAACAAGAAAATGTATATCTGAAAAACTTAGGTTATGTCCATATGGACAGGTTGAAAATTTGATCAAATATTGGATAATAATATATCCAAAGTGTTCAGTTTCCATAATGCAGAAGGCTCATGCCCAATCTCTCCAAGAGAGAGAGAGAGAGAAAAGATGCAACAGTAGAGTCTTTTACACAGAAAATTGCTTAGCAAATATACAAGCCTGCTGGAACATCCCCTGAAAGGCTAAACAAATTTCTACTTGTAATTCTTTTATAGCTCCTTTAAGATGGTATTTTCTCCCCTAAATGCATGTTGAAATTCTACTTTTAGCGTGTTTAAAAGATGAAAGTTACATTTTCAAAACTGAAAAAGAAGTCTCTGTGAATAACTAAATCTCAAGAACTATAGCTACGGAGCTACAGACACAGGCATTACACCACTCAAAAGTTTAAAAAATACAGTGTTTGAGCTTAGTAAAGCCAGCATCACCTGCAAGCCAGATTTGTAAGAGGGTATGGTCTCCTGCCAAACTTCAGGGAAAGCTCATATTTTCAAGAGTTCATAACTCAGTTGTAAAATGTTAACAACTGTTTTCCAGACTTCTCTTTGGTACACAAGTTTCAGTCCAGAAATCCTTCAATTTAATCAAATACAGTTCACATTAAGGGACAAAGAAACCAACTTTGAATCTATTTACAGTGTTTTGTTTGTAACACTGAAGCTTCACCATTGGGAATCAAGGTAAGACATAGAATACAAACAGTTATGTTTATTTGTACAAATTGAAGAGCAGTGTTAATTATATAAGTACCTAGTTTTGCATACTACTTTTCACCAGTAGGTTTCATGAAGTCAGATGTCATACTCCATGTTAATTAGATGAGCACTTAGTTCTGTGCAGTACTTTTTACCAGCAGTAGCCAAGAAGTCAGGTTTGAGGCCTCTGATCTACAATCAAAGAAACAAGTTGACTGGCATATAAGCTGATCTACCAGACTGGGAAGTGAGGTAGGAAAAACATCTGGGGATTTTTACTCTTAACTGGGCCTGCTCACCACAAAGCAAGTCACATGTGCAGTAAAAAGTACAATGCACTATCTTCACACACAAATGTGTGTAACAAAGTCAGGTCTGTAACAACCTGTTCATCCTATGCAGCTCCAATCATGGGTGTAGCCATGGCTTGCTCAGGCCAAGAGAGATCAGTAGCCCTACATGGCTCCAGAGAGGGTTTCATTTGCCTCTCAGGGGCACCCGGAGTCTGTCATCCATGAGCTTTGGAGCATGCCATGTTGGTATGTTTCTTCAACAGCAACAGGAGATCATACTTATACTAATAGTATAATTATTATACTGGTATAGTATCCTAAGAAACAGGGTGTAAATAGAGATTCTGCAATTGTCCTAAACACCTAGATATCTAGATATTGAATCTATAGGTTTTAGTGGTACAGAAATTCAGTTCCCACTCATCCCCCTGCAAAACAAAGCAGGGAACAAAGTCACCCAGTATTATCCTTCACCTGAACACCTCTAACAGCAATAGTTTTGTAAAGCTTTCTTTTACAATATCTATTGAATATAAGCACTGTATACACTTAATACGGCAATATGTCATGTGTGAAATTGTCTTCTGTTGCAATTTATGCTCCTTAGTCTCTGAAAGCTGTACAAAAATAATAAAGTTTCTAAAAAAATAAATAAAAAGTAGTGGTCTGGTTCCTTGCTGCAGTATAAAGCTTAATCTTCAGTCTTCAGTCACCTCTGTGAGCTTATTTATATCCCAGGCCAAGCATGCCTGTGACAGTACAGAAGGAACATCTGTTTATGCAGAGCAAACAATTATTACCCATTATGAGGACAGCACTGGAACAGAGATATAATTAATTACAGTAAATTTAGCACCATGAATTGAAGGACTCAACTCCCATTAGCAAACAGGGGAGGGAAGATCAGCAGGCAGATAACATCTTTTATATAGAGGGATCATATAAATGCCCATTTCACACTTATTTAATCTTGAAAAAACACAATTAGGGGGAAAGAAATTGTTCCTGAAAAGCAAATGAGCTATTCTAAGGCATTCAGACACCTCCATACAGAGTCTGCATTCAAGAGAGCCCTGAGCAGTCAGGACAGCCCATGATCCAAGCTGGCAGACCCGCTGGGACACGATGGAGCCCTGAGTGCCCCCATTGCAGATGCAGAGCAGTGCTGCCACGGCGTCTGCCTCACCCCTTTGGAGGTGAGCCAAGGTAGGGATGCACCAGCATCCATGCTCTGCACCATAACCCACATGTGGTGCACACAAGAGGCTACCTGGGGTAAAGGATGCCAGATGGGGCAAGGAAAAGGGTGCAGGACCATGCAGGCAACCTGCCCAGGTTTGAAGGTTAAAACCTTCAATAAGGTTTTAAATAAGGTTTGACAGTGAAAAACGGTGTGTGATTGTTGGCATATTGCCATTCTCTGGAGGTAAGAACAGCCACCAGAGTGGGTATGTTCTTGTGGAGATTCCTGAAAATGAGACCACCGTATTTGGGACCAAAGTGTTATAACACCTTTATTTCCTAAGTATGCAGCAAGACAAAGCAGAGAACAAGTTATTAGGAAAACCTCAGTGGCTTTGAGATGGGAATGTAATAAAAAACCAGAAAAAACAGCTCACTCTCCCATATCAAAAAACCCAACCAGTCAAATTTCAGCTTTGAAAATATGTAAGAATTAATATATGCACTGACCATGAACTGGGTCTACCTAGGTTGAAGCCTCGATGTTGAAGTTTCTACAGGACTCTCTCTGAACCATGGGCTGTATCAGAGAAAGTAGAGCAGGAAATACTTCCAGAGATGGAAAGGTCTGTTAGATTCCTTAAAATACTGGCATTTAGTGCTGGAACCTTTTTCCCCTAATAAGGTACAGGTGATGAGAACAGCACAGCAATGAGAAAGGTCCCTTGCACTCTGTCTGTAACACTGTTTTCAGGGAAGAACTAAGAAATGTGAAAATGCTTTGGAGGTTTTGTAGTCTTTGGTCCATGACTGAGTAATTGGTGCTGAGGATTCTGGAGTAGGCAGCGGTACCCTGGTTTTGTATCATCACTTTTTTCATAGCTTCAGGTAGGAAAACTTTAATCTAAATCTTACTGATAACATACAATAAGAATAGCTGTTGACTTTATTGATATCTATGCAAGGTATTTTTAGAAATTATTTGGAACCTCTTCTTTATCTTCACAGATATTTTTATGTTGCTTGTGAAAGAATATGTTAGGTGCAAAATTTTTGAGTTAATTTCTCTCTGATACTACAAACTTTTTCTTATATCTGTAACTTGATGATGAATACCATCAGTTGCAAAATTCTGTAATGTAATATTTAGTTACTCAAAACATACCAACATGTCTCCAAATTATTGCAAGTCATTTAAGTCTCCAAGTTATCTGCTAACCCTGTGTGAAACTGAAACTTGGGCAACAGGCATTTTGTCACATGGTCTAAGTGTTCATTAAAAATGACAGAAAAAGACATGGAAAAAAACCTAAATTCAGAATACTAAAATCTAAACCCAACACTTGGTTGCAACTTGAAAACAATAGTTTCATTTGTAGTTTTCTCAGGATATCAGTTAAAAGTCAGCATGAGTGTGTACAAACAAGGCACAGATCTGGAAATACCCCTGTGTCAGATTCTCAGCTTTTACCTCAGGCAGTACCAGGGTGTGTATATTAAATTGCTGTGGCTTTAGAGATGACACTGTCTTCCTCATCCTTCATCCCTGACTCCCTTGCACAACCTAGAAGGAACGCCAGCAACATCAGTTCCTGGCCTGGCAAGTGCATTGTCCAGACCAAAACACTTAAAAAGTAATGTCAGTGATTAGAGGGAAACAACTGACCCATGGCAAAACTCACTGAACTGTCTTTCATGTTTTCCTATCACCAAAGGGCTAAACGGTGATCCGTGTATGACTCTACAACTGTTTTCATGGGTATTTTATAATTCAGACATCATACCTCCTCCCAAAACTTGTCATATGTAAATGACAATATGAAATTAAAAGCCTGTTTCTTTATAAAGCACCTAAAATCATGTCCTGTGCCCTACAGCTGTGTTCAGATACTTCCAGGTCAAGTAAAATGTGTAGCAAAATCAAACTGGGCATACACAATCACCTATAGTTTCTTAAAGCTTAGGCCACCTCAGAGAAGTGAGAATAATAGTCTAAGAAATGTTGAAGAGCCCTTTTTTTTCAGCCAACATACACAAATCTACAGCTACTTTGTTCCCAGAGGCCAATTTTCCTGTATCACATCATGGAAATTGTTGCTTCATTTGGCCTGAATTTTGATATATTTTTAACAGTGCTTCCCTAATGTCACTGTTCATCTGCTATTATGAGACAATACTCACAGCTTGTTTGCACTTTTAGTTGATTACATTCATATATTCTTCATAGAACAGTTTTCTACAACAATTCAGGAGCCACCACCCCAATAAACCAGAATGTTCCAGTACAATCCTTCCCATCCTAATAGTTGGAATTTATGTCTATGCAATTTCTGGTTCATTTGCAGCCTTTGCAAATCTTATCTAACACTGTCTCATATAGGGAATGTTCTAAAATCAGATTCATGCACATATAATTGAGCTTTTTGTTTGGTTTTGCTGCAATTTCTATTCTGTAGCAAAGATAGCATTTATAGTTCTGACAACTCTCAGAGTTTGTACCTTATTTGAAAGTCATGTATTTGCAGATGGATAAAAAGTATCTCTGTATTTCAGTTACAGTATTTGCAATACTTGACCCTTGTGGTGATGGCAGCAGTCAATTTCATCTAATGATACTTTCTATAAGGACATTACATTTTAATATCCATATCCCAGCCTCTACTTATTTAATTTCTGATAGCACCTCTGGTATGCATCCTCTAAACGTCCAGTTTTCATGCTACTGCTGCAGGAGATCTGCATTAATGAACTTTATTGAAGTCTAATTTAGACAATCTGGGTTTGCCCTTACCACTGCTGGTGAATCCCAACAATTTGGTAAAGCACCAGTTCCAGATTTTCCAGTTACAGTCACCTTGCCATTTCATATCATTCTGCTTGTTTTCAGGGACCCACATTGATTTAAATCTCTAATTCATTGGAAAAGCCTTCCTGCCTTCAGGAACTCTGTATTAGGACCTAAATGATTCAACTAATCAGGCAGCTAACACCAAGCAAGTCTTGAGATAAGGATGAATAGATGGGAACCCAAGGGGACAGGAAAGACTACAGCAGAGGCCACAGTGGGCTGGAGAAGGAGCTTCTGGTTTAGGCAGTCTGCAGCTTCGTGCATGTGAAGAATTGCAGCTGCTGATATTGTCAATATGCCAGAAAAAGGAGCAGCTGCGAGAGAGGAAGGAAGGGAGGACCGTGTAGGACCTCCTGACTTGACCCCACACTTCTGTAGTGTAAATTTTTCCTCCCTCTCCCCTGCCATTCTCCACCCATAAAAAATTGATTACTATGATTTCATGCAGGTGAAGTAAATTTCACTTTTAAGGCCTGAAAGTTGTTTCATTTTCAAACCCTGAGGGTTTACAGTAAGAGGGTGGGAAATGAGCTGTGAGAGATCACGGGTGTGATTTTACGTGTGGGGTTTTTGGCCACTCAGTTTCAGGAGCTGGCTTTTTAATACTGCTGAAAGAACTCCACACTGAGGATGGCAAGCTATCAGGTGAATGCCATAAAACAAAATACCATCTCTGCATGATGTGGTTTGTGTTAAATTTCACATCTGTCAGTCATAATAGCATCCTTGTAAACCTAAAAAATTCAATGTTAATGGTATTCTGTATTTAAATAAAAACATTAATTAAAAACCTATTTTAAAGCCTGTCATTTCTTGATTCATGTCTTACAGAATAAGCTATGGCTTTTCAGCATATACAATGACTTTAAAAGAGAAACTGTAATTTCCTATGTAGTTAAATTTTTTCCCGAGTTCTTATTGCTTATCTAATATATTTTAGTCATATAATTATTACATGTCCAAGGGATTGTGTTGTTTCCATAACTGAACTCCTTATATAAGATATTCCTCTTGCAAAAAAAAAAAAAAAATTTAGAACTTTCCATGCTATTTTTTTCCCTACAATGCACAACTGCAGAGATTGCACATTTAGTTGGACATATTCATGTTGCAGATTTCAGTTTTTTCTTCAAAAAGCAGTGATTCTTTTTATTGTTTAAAATATTTTAATATTTTGTAGACAACTTTACAGCTGATTTAGACAGGTCTGTAAAAAGAACCATAGCCCTTTCATGACAACATTATAACCTGCGGGAAGCTGAGGAACAAGACCATGGGCTACTGGGAGCAGAAGGCTTCTCAGACAGACCTTGGTCCTACCTGGGCTAAAGCATTGCCAAGCTTGTGAAAGGTTCCTTGACATAAGAAGCCTATGAGCTGTATGAGAGGAGCTTGGGTTTGGTAGCTACAGGAGGATCCAAAGACAGACCAAGAGAGATGCATGTGTGTAGGATATGGATCCTGACTGTGGAATTAGCTGGGTGCTCCGATATAGACTTGAGTTTTCCTTCCTGTAAAAAACATTCTGTGTGATGGGAAGAAGAGGGCTGGACATACATCCACAGCTCACACTGGTAAAAGACTTACCAGTCTGGGCGCAGGAACATTTTCAAATCTGAGTGTTCGTTTGTTAGCTATGGGCTACAGAACCCTGCTCTTTCTTCCAAATTACTCATTTTCTCTTGTATCTACAAATTTTAATGCTTGAAAATATATGGTGGAGTCTTTCACCCCAAGCCCTCCTTCCTGCAGCTCACAAGGGATGCCCACTGCTCCCTGGCTTACTAATTCCTTATCTAAAGAGAAGCTGTCCTGCGAGCGATGCTAGATAAAAACACAGTATCTATCACACTTAATAAAAAATGAAACACAGGGACATCAGACAGCAAACATAAACACTCCCACAGACCTCCTGCCACTGTAAAACAATTCATGTGGCTGGAGCTACAGTGGCATTCTGTCCCTAATAATGTTCCCAGCTGGCTAACCAGCACGTATAGTTTCCCTGGCTGCTTGCAGAACAGTCCCAGTTCTAGTTTTAGTTCAATAACCTACTTTATTTGTGACCTGCTGTTGGAAGTCACAGATGTGGTCAGGTCTCACTCACTGAGCAGAAAATTGTGTCAGGTATATCAAAACAGCCATCACTGAGCTCGCTCTAAGCATTGTGCCTTTCCATAGCATATGGGAAAAAAGTCCCAAAAGAAAATGTCTAACTTCCATCAACTCATTTTTTCTTTCTGACATGTCCCTCACAAATCACTGCAAAATGTCTAGGGAACAAAAATCTTTCTTAGACAAATAAACCCAAACAGAGCAAACAAAAATAGGCTATGGACAACATTTAGCATAAAATCCAATACTCTTCTACCTTCAAATCTGTAATTCTGTGAGATCATGTGGGAAACTACCAAAATTTCCACCTTTTCTCTGACAGGTGCTATGTAATAGCACAGTTTTCAGTGGGGGCCACATTTTTCTCACCTTATGAGATTTTAATAGCATTCTTATCACTCTCCCCTTTACAAGAATATTTTTTAAAGAATGCTAATAATTGGTCTCTTAGAAAGTCAAGTCTATAGGAGAAAACCTGAATGGAAAGCACAAAAAGAGGGTTTTAATGACTGTAAAAGCCTTTTCTGAGAAACAGCTCTAAGTCCAAATGGGAAAGACTCAGACAATAAGTAGAGGAGTGAGCTTGCATATACTAAGTCCTTTCAAAGATACAGCTAGTTGTGGTGCCAAAGAAATGTCTATTATTTTCTACTAGGCATGGAAAAATTGAAGAATGAAAAAGAGAATGATATAGAAAGAACATGCCAGTGGCAACCTGGGGCCCCAGCAGAATATTGCTATTGCAGTCAGGGATTCAGAGGCACACAGCAGCATAACAACTTTAACTCAGATATTTCTGTCAAATTTCTTCTCTTCTGTTTTTTGAAACCATCATTGCAATAGCCTTTTTACTCCCATATGGACAGAAAATCTTTCAAAATGTGAGAGCAACAGGTGAACTGAAAAATTTCTACACTTGAGTGATACATGGCTTACACTAAAACCCAACCAAAAAGGTAGTTCTCTTATATAACATAACATTGGACTTTAACAAACATAAATCTATGGATACACAATGCAAAATTCATTGCAAAATTGACATAACACGAACAAGCTGCTTTTAATTGAATACTATTTCCTTTTTCCTGATATTTGTCTATTAAAGCCCATGGCTGCTCTGAGAATCTGTACTGCTAAAATGAGCTGCAGGGTACATGACACTCATCACTGTATCATTGCACATTTTTCCAGCACTAACAAAAGAACTAGAATGAGAGTCTGAAAAGAATTTTGTTCCATTATAAACTCAGAAACTTAGAAGCTTGATTATTTCTTCACTCATTGAACTCCATTGCAAAAATAGGGCTGGATCCAGCATACTTTGGATAGAGGGGAAATGTATTGGCAGCACATCATCATAGAGAGTGTTTGCTGCACCAGAACAGCCTGAGCTGAGAGGTGAAAGCTACACAAGGAAAAGGATTTAGGGAAAGGGATTTTATAGAAGTCAGGGAAGTTACGATAAGCAAGCTGGATCCAAATCATAAAGGAGCTATCTTCTCTGTAAAACCTCCTGTAATTAAAATTGCCTAAGCTCAAAAGGGAAAAACAATGTCTTACTGCACTCTTATTGAAAGTCAGGATATTGTAGTGTCATTACCTGAAAAAAAGTAGGCTGAAATTTTGAAAGTCTCTGATGATAAATATAAAAGTCAGCTTGAAGTGAGCCAAGACCAGACTTTCTTGCTGACAATAAAGTTAAACAAAGTAATACTCATTTCATTAAGTGTGGGCTGGATTTTTTCCTGTTTTAATCTCTTGAGTCACATAAAAATACACTGTAAGTTAAAAATCAGAATAATTAAAGTAATGGCTATATTTATAAATGCTGCTACTTCTTTTGCCAGGTCATTTGGGGTATTCTGCAGCAAAATAAACAGATGTTGAAAATATTAAGACACTAATATGAAAACAGCCTCTTAACATTTAAACAAGGACCATTTGAGAAAAACACAAAAAATAAATAATTAGCAGGACGAAAAAAAGTGGATAGAGGCAAAAAATATAAATCATGGATGAAATGTGACATAACTGAATCCCCTCTGGTGCAGAATGCAAGGACAGCTAGAAATGTCCCCTAAGATGCTGTCTTCTGATAATGTGTAGGAGAGGGGTAAAGCCCTGGCACCAATACAGACACCCTCCAGTGCTAAAACTCGTAAGAAGCACCACGGACATGTGCAAAAGGTGTTCCTGCCACTGCAAAAAAGAAGGAAATGAGAAAAGATGAATATTTTCTCCCTTGCAAAGTAATCATTAGCACACTGCTCTCTAGGAATATGTTGTTGCCAAAGCTCATAGGGAAGCAAACTTTACAGGACAAACCAGTCCCATCCATGCCCTATCTCCAAAGGGAAGAGACACCTCAAGAGAGGTGTTGCTGCCTGGAAGGGACTGTCTGTGCCTTATCCCTCTCTGTCCCTTTCCCTGCCTTAGCCAGTAAGCTGCAAAGCTGGAGCAGGGATAGTCAGGGATCCAGAAAATGTCCATTAAGAATTCAGGACTACAAGGGATTTGGAGCAGGTAGCAACAGATCAAAGTACCCTTGGCACAACGGAAATCTCCACAGCTCCTAAAGCTGCTGAGGCCCCTAAGACCAGGTGAGCTACCAACCTGTTTAGCACTGTAATCAATGACAGAAAACCTCTGATGGAGAGAGCTCCCAGCATTATGTGTCTGTCACCAGCCTTGCCAGTGCACAGGAGCAACCTCTAAACCACTCCACAAACCACTTGACATTTCCAGCTTCAGATGTTGGACTTAAGAACAGAAAAAAATCCCTCAAATCCAAACTAAACATGTACTTTCTCCACTTACAAAAGTCATTGCTTTTTCCTCCTTAACTTTAAGGCTTCAAAATTAACCACAGAAATTTCCTGTCCAAGAATAAATAAGCCCTAAGCAATTTCATGATACTAAACACCCTCAGCATCACTCATTCACCTTTCTTTAAAAGAGAAACAACCCTTATAAGTCTCTTCAGTAGTTCTGTGAGGCCTGAGGCTCCCACCTCACAAAATACTTAAGCAATTGCCTAACTTTAAGCACTTAAACTCATGCAGGGCTCAGAGCAGTAGCACAAAAATGAGAGTGCAGAGTGTAACGCTACACTTTATGCAACAGATAAAAACAATGTATTGTTTGGGTACAAATTCTGGCAAAGAATAAATTTTCCTTTTTAAAGAAAAGACCAATATTTTGAAATAAAATTAAATCCAAATCTGAACTTGGTTCTATGTTCTGATACACACAAAAACTCTAATGAACTGAACAAATGTCGTTAATGTGAGTGTAACACTGAAATTAAAGACTGCATGGAGATATTTAACTGCCTCAGAAGAGAAATTGAGGAAATGCTTTCTGGTTTTGCTGCTCAGTGTGAGCACTGACTAACTATAAAGTTATTCTCATCACTGGTAACACCTAAGCACAATAGAGTGTTGAAAAGCATATCTGAGTTATGGACAGAAAAACTTGATCAGAGGTATTTTTATAGAAGCCATTCAAACTTTCATTAGGAGGAATGCTAGGTACCGAGTGTACTGAGGCCTGTATGGAATGCAGACTTTCTGGCTTTAGAAATTTAACTCTTCATAAAGAGCTGGTAACACTTTTCAATGGCAAGTACCTGAATGAAACCTTGGGTAGCCTGGGGATACTCAGACTAGCATGCAGTGTCAGAGACATCACTGTACTTGTAAAAAGTCTTGCTAGTCTGGGCACACAAATTAGGTTTCCTTCCATTTATACAATGCCTAAAAGATATGCTATTAAAATTTAACACAGTAAATTATCAATAAGGAGAATTCTGGGAACATTTGGTGCTCCATATTCTCGACTGCTTTCATAACAGTTCTACTTTCTAAGTCTTAACCCATCTTCCTGTCTTAGGAAGGTCTATTTGATCTCTCTACCCGTAGAACAACTGTGGTAACCACATCTGAAGTGGTTGAAGTGGATTTCACACAATCTGCCTGTGCTTTAGCCATGCTTTAGTCCTGGGAATACAGTATGGGGCTGCACATCCTCCTCTCAGCTACATGCCTCCTTCTTCTGTTCCTGCCTCATGCTGTACCACAAAAAACACTCTCAGCTGTAGAGCTCCTGGTCCAGAGAGGTACCTGACCTTGAGTTGTTTAATTTTAAGTAGTCTTTGCTGAAGAACAGTTAGGGAAGAACTGATAGGTGACCCAAAGATACTGGCCTTTTTATGGTTTGGCACAGGGATGTGGACTGGAGTCCCTGCACACAGAGATCTAAAATCATGGGGCCAAATTTATTCTCAGTGTGGCTGTATTGGCACTAAGGAAGTTACATCTGGGATGAATTTGGCCCTTAGCTTGAGAAAAGGGAAACCTTATGAAAATCTATTGCTGAGTTAATGACAATGCTGAGCAGTAAGCAATTTTCCAGTAGGCTCCAATACACATGATAATTAATTGTTTTCCTTCTTTATTGGCAGCCAGCCCTCTTTAATCAGGTTGCTAGAAGTTGGGAAGTGTCCAGAAATCCTATTTGCTAATCCTATTTGCTGTTTGTTCCTTGAACACAATATCTTTTAGGGCTGACTGTATGTGCACCTGTGATGCACCAGCACAGCAGCTTCTCCTGACAGGTCTGCTTTGCCCAGCAGCATCCAAACACAACCTCCACTGTTTCCAGTGGGCTGGGGTTGGTGGAGAAAGCAAAAACTGATGTCCTGCCAGAATGGTGGAATGGGACAGCTCCCTAATGCACTAATTATTAACTTGGATGAGATGCAGCTGGAGATCAACTCTCAGGAGAGATGGGGGAAAGTCTGTAAGAATAGAGTCCCACTGAAACATGGCCTCTGCCTGGGATAGTAAAGCTTGGAAGAAAACCTCACCTCAGCAAGTAGAATAGGTGAAGAAATACCTTTTCCCAGTGCACCTGTTTTATCCTGCACTCTTGAGAGCAATACCAAATGTACAACTGGCTTTCCAAAAGGCCTGCATGAGGCACAGGAATGTTCACACATTTATCTCTCTGTTCCAAATTCTCAGTTCTGGTTGGAAGGGGATGTGTTGCCATCTCAGCAGATTTTGCCACTGAAATAAGTTTTGCTCTGTCTGCAAGATACTAGGATTCATTCTGTTGCTGTAAAAAATACTGGAGAAGAATAAAATACTTATTTTAAAAATAATTTAATATAATGCTCCCAAATGTTCACAAAAATGAAATTTTAAAAACAGAATTAAAAAAAATCCATAGAAGAAAGGTTTTCTAACAACCTTTGGTTTTCAACCTCTTTCCTAGCATTTAAATTTTCCTCCAGCTTCACAGAAACTTCAGCTGGAAGATCAAAAGCCCATATGTGCTGTTGCTTCACGCTAACCATGGTCTCATTATTATGATACAAATGAATGTATCTTTCACAGCAGTCATTATACCCATAACGAACTCAAGGGCCATAGTAGCTCTAAAGACCTCAAACAACTAAATGAATTATAAACCATTCTAGCTTTCCTTAATCAGAGTGAACCTTTCCAGGTGTTCTTTAGCCAAATCACTTGAGCAGTGTCCAGGTTTATATACAAACAATGTTCCATTTGCTCGTTTATAGTTTCCTGTCCTTTGCCCTCTTTAAAATGTGAGATTCAAATCTGCTACTTCTTAATCTCCAGGAATCTCTTCTTGACTCTTGTGATCTTCTAGAAAATGTCAGTGAAAGGATTGCAGATGTGCCTTTCCTAAAAACGTACATTATCTGGACTTCAGACTCTGTTTGATTTTAGTGTATCTAGAGTTTTTATAGCTGATACTGATGTTAACTCTAACACAGGGGAGACTCTCACCCTCCCTTTCCTTTCTGCAGACAGCTAAAAATGAGCTGCTCAACAAATGTTCTGTTTGCTATCATCCAATATCTATTCCTCACTATCATTTTTCATTGACCCTATGATTATCCTTTGTCTGGTGTGTGTGTATATATATAAGATCCTCTAACATTTATCACACTAACCACATACAAATTCCAGAACTGGACAGTTGTAAGACATTATTTTATGTGGAACCAAAGTCACTTATCTGAATGATTTGCAGATGTGATCTCAGAGCTGCCTCCAAGTGCAGAGGGAGGAATGTTTACCGTGACCAAGAGCCTCCCACTCATGCTGGAGTGGGACCACTGTTTGCAGTGTCCGAGTCAGCCTCGGCCCCAGCTCCTAAGCAGTAAGATAACCAAATTATGCAAAGTGGGCAAAAACCCCTTTCGATGCCATAAACAGGAACACTTGTTTTCAATTCCTTCAGGAAAACCAAATGAATTCATGCTTGTGCTTGGATGACTATACTCAGAAGCACATGGTGGATTTGAAATGGTTCCACTGATGATGATTCTGTCACCTTACATTGGGGTTCTCCGCATGATTGCTAGGGCATGTTGGAAGAGCTGACATGCTCAATTGTCAATAGCAATGGGGTTATATTTTATTTGCTTTTGAAATTATCTGTTAAATAATATTTTCCTCAGTAGTTTCCCAGAATTCTTTAGCCTGTGTTTCTACACAAAATGTAGTGTGTTAGCACCTTTTCTTGTTTATTTTCAACCTTTTGCCTGTTCCATAACTGTAACAACCTGTGATGTACAAGGAGGATTGAGAATGCAAAAAGTGATTAGTAAGCCTACTGCCACTTAAAGTGTTATTTATGTTGTTTAACAATTCACTCCCTAAAATTGTGTCTATTTTTTAAAGATATCTTAAGATGTATCAGATATATTTAGTATGCATTATAGGAACTAATTTAAAAACCAGGACCAACAAGAAAAAAAAATTCTACTCACTGTGACATCCTTCTTTCTAGTAGCCAGCCTGAAAACATCCCCTATAGTAAAAAAAATTTATTTTAGTCTCCAGGTAGGAATAAACACCAAAAGCCAACTTCATTTATTTAAATAAATGCAATGAATGTATTTATAACCTTCAGCTATGGATGTTTATTTCTGCAGTAATAAAGTAGTGATTGGCAGTAAAAAATGGAACAATTGATGTAGTTCTCGTGCAGCACCGAGCAGACACTAAGTAAATCACAGGGGAAATGCGATTCGCTTGAGAAAACTGACATTTACAAGGAGAATGTAGCCTTTAAATGTTCAGTAGGTGTATGGTGAGATGTCATCGCATCTTTTCATTTTCCCCATTTCGTTCTGCATGGCTCCCTTTGAGCTCTCCTATACCGAGTTTGGATAATAATTAGATTTACCATCTGATAAGCAATGTGCTTTACAGATTAAAGGAAATTTTGTTTTATAGAGATTAAAACATAGTAAAGTTGATAGATTTTAGAAGTTATCCTGCAGTGTCATTATTTGATTTTCTGCAGTACATCAAATTTTTTATTCCTGTAGTAAACTATGGCTTTTTCATAGCAAAACTGGTCATAGCCTATCAGATAAATGTATTTTCCACCAGCAACACACACCAGTGACTTTGCTTAAAGGTGTCTGTTTCTCCCTGACGAGAGTCACGCTAACTTTTTAACCTCTCAGTAACCCTCAGTTCATCTATACAAGCTGTGCTTTACAGCTAATATTTAAGTACGAATATTTGACGTGGACTCCCTAGTCCGCGCTAGTTGCGGCGCAGGGACCGCACACTGTAATTTTCATTATTTAAAGCTCCCTGAGGCCCTCACCGCCCAAGGGAGAGCAGGGCAGGCACCGGGCCGTGGGCGCGGCTCCCCTCNAGGGCAGCGCGGCACCCTCCTGTACCCTTCCACTCGGCCGGGATACAGCCGTGTGCCCGCGGAGCTCCCCCGGTGCTGTGCAGGCTCTCGCCTCCCCGAGAGGGCACCTCTGCCCGGCCACTCCCGGGGTGGGCACAGCCCGAGTCCGCTGACAAAATTCTGCAGGGCAGAACCCTGCAGAGAACCAAGGACAGCTCTTGGCCTCTGGGCAGGCACCTGTTTTGTTAGTTCTGGTTTAAAGATAAAATCAAATTCTTTGGTGTCATTGAGTCCATTTTAAAATTGTTTTTTAACTTATTGTAGAATGATCATAAAATCATAAAACTGCCAAGATTGGGAGAGATGTTTAAGAACATCAAGTCCAAGTTTCAACCTGGCACTACCACTGGAAATCCTAAACAACTAAACCCCAGCACCCAATGCCAGATCCAGTCACCCCTCAAACACTTCCAGGCATGATGATTCCACTCCCTTACTAAAAGGGTGGGGGAGTCAACTGGGAAGGCATTCAAATGGACCTTAAAGATCTTCTAGCCCCAATCTCCCTGCTATGGCAAGGGATGCCTCTCACCAGACCAGGTCGCTCAAGGCCTTATCCAACCTGGGTTTGAACCCTGCGAGGGATGGGACACTCACAACCTCCCTCGGAAACATGTTCCAGTATCTCACCACCCTCACGGTAAAGAATATCTAAAAGAATATCCTAATATCTAACCTAAATTTTCCCTCTTTCAGTTTTCTACCCATTACTCCTTGCCCTATCATTACAGTTCTGATGAAAAGTCCCTCTCCAGTTTCCCTGTAGGGCCCCTTCATATATTGGAAGGCTGCTATGAGGTCTCCGCTCAACCTCTTCTCCAGACTGAACAGCTCCAACTTTCTTTGCCAGTCCTCTTTTCAACTTCATGGTCTTATCTGGACTTCTTCCAACTTATGTTGGGGACACACTTCTCTGGCTTTTTTTCCCATCTTTGATTTTATATCTTACTCCAACCTTTTTGCATTTTTTATTTCTATTCTCAAAACAAACAGTAAAAGTGCTTTCTTCTGGTTTGTTTGCAGCCTCAGGATACCATTCCAAATGTTTTCATTTACTTTTTTTTTAATCTGCATATTTATGTGTGTCTTATTCAGAGTGAAAACAAATACTTGAATATTATGTCAGTTCCTCTCAACTCTTCTGCTTGACTGTGATTACACAGCACTATCCGAAACACCCTTGAGACAGTGAAGTGGTTCAGAAGTGCTGTTTACAGCCCCTGACAGAGGCCGTGTTCCTCTTCCAGCTCTGTCTCCAGTGCTGATTACAGCAAGCACAGTATAAAATGAAAGTTGGGGTCATTTGTGCTGCTGTCCTAGTCAAACTATACTTGGTCCAGAATTAGAGAATTCTGACTTTCTGCAGATTGTATGCACCTCTGGGAGTCAGTTGGCAGACCCAGCAGTCCTGGGCAGCTGGCTACAGCTGCCAGCCTGATTTGTGGCCAAAGATGATGTCTTCTATTTTAAACATAGTATTTAAATGAAAGCATTAATATTTTTTCCCCTGAGACTTCATAAAATATCATAAACAGGTAGAAATTAAGCCACATATTCCTTGATATTTCTAATCTTTAGCAGTTCTGCAGTCTTTACTTTCAGCTGTGCCAAGAAAGCACTGACTGGCACATTCTGCCTAAAGCCATCCTAACCTTAGTGGAAGACAGAGTCACCTGAAGGGGAGAATTGCAGACTTTCTGTAACTGAGATTAATTTTGTGTGAAAAAAAAAGTTGTTAATATTATCTACCTGCCATGAATTATACTGTCAAGTGATGACATACTAAATCAGAGGAAACATTTAGAAGTATCAAGATCTGGTGGTTCAATTCTGATTTTTTTCTCTCTTTCCCAACAGTCATAGTATCAAACAGGGAATCATAAGAGCCCTTCCTTGAAAGAAATCTGAATTTCTTACAGCCATGGAAAGTTTTCTTTCCTGCTTATATTTTACATTGTAACGCCAAGTTATATTTGCTCTGTTTTTGTCAGAACACTGTAAAGGTGGCTGGAGAGCAAGTAGGACTAAACCTTGAGAGGCAAGTTGAGAGCAGATGAGTCAAAAGAATTGGCTAGAAGAGAAATTTTTTTTATTTAAATATATTATGTCCTTGGTTTTTCTGAGTTAATATTGGACATATGATTAACCCAGCAATGTGTGATGCTCATTTATTTGATGACCTTGCAAGGAAGTTGTATCCATTTCCCGTGTATGGATGGAATCCGAGTTCCTTACAGCAAACAGTAAGGGTCTGTGACACAGAGCAAGTGCTGAGAGGCAGTGTAGGTTAGGTTTGTCACAGCGCCACACCCCTGCGATGGCACAGCTTCCACACGGGAGCTGGCTCCTCTCCTGCCAGCTCAGAGCTCAGGCAGAATGAACGTGTGTCTGCCTGCACCCCTCTGCTCAAAGTCTCTCCGATTTCCCCAAAGGTAAGAAAATGCATTATCGTGCGGAACATACAGATTGCTCTATGGGTCCTGGTTCACATTTGTGCAAACATTACTGATTTCCATATATTCCTGATTCATCTTTAAAACAACAGATCTTCAGAGTTTACTAGCTGAAGCTCTGTTCCTAAAATACTGTCCTCCTGCTGATTTTCTAGAGTTCATGTGCAGTTTCCTTCTCCTGTAGAGTGTGGGGAACTGATATGTCTTGATTTGAGGAGGCTATTTAGGAACTGAGTAACAATTCTATGATGACATGAAGTCATTTGTGTCTTTCCTGCTGGGTGCTTGGCAGTGATCATATGGGTTATGCCATCTTGTGCAATGCATAACCGTGTATTAATGTACACAGAAACAATCTAAGCTGGAATTCCAGCTCCCCACACTCCCATCTGAAAAACATAAATGAATCCAATGAAAAAATGAAAAGGATTTTGCCCTCCTGACTATACCAATAACCATCCCACATCCTCCAGAATGTTCTTTCAAGAGTGTGTTTATGGGATAAGTTTTCCCACTAAAAATCGCTACAGGAACATTCTCTGTTCATCAAAACATGAAACCAAGTGGCTGCTGCTTCTTGAAAGCATCAAGGCATTGTTGTGAACATTGCTCTAGTATTTACAGGGGAAGGGAAAAAATAGCAGCCTTTTAGAGAGGTTTAACTCAAATCCCCATCTGCAGCAGTGTTGCCTCCAGCCTAAAGGCAATGTAGTTTTTGATCCTAAGCCTTGCAATTTGAAGTTATCCTGTGGTTCTGCAGTTGTGTTTATTTTGGAAGATTCACAACAAATAACAAGAGGAAGGATATACGAGATAAGATGGAGAGCTATAGGGAAAGAGGTTGCAGCTCCAAGGAGGGGGAAAACTTTTTGCATGTGGCCTCTGAAAACCAAAAAAATGTCTGTAGATAATATTTGCTTTTTCTATGCTCCCTTGGGCAAACAAAAATAAAGGGCAGAGCGAAATGATGTTTTTTCTAAATTATAGCCCTGGGTTACTAAGGATCAGATAATGTTTTAATCAGTTGATCTACTGAGGAGGGGAGCAGAAAGTTTTAGCCTCAAACTCTGGAGAAGGTTGTAGAGCAGACAGGAAGTCCACACACTGTAAATGAGAATTTGCTGTGATCTGGGTGAAATGCTAAAGTTCTGTTCTGGGGGAAAAAATACCCACCATCTGAATTTGTTTCCATCTCAGTTGGAATGAAAATTTAGAATTCATACTCCCCCATATATTAAGTATTCCCCAAAGCTGAGTTTTGGGAACAAAAAAGTAGCCTTATCAGAACATTTAATTTGAGTGAAGTCATAACATTTTGTCTTGATAAAGTCAACAGACTTTTTTTCAGCTTTTGACCTGGAAGCCCTTTGACAGAGAAAATGATGGAAGCCTGTTCTCTGAAAGATATATTGCTCTCTAAAAAATCTCATGGATTGTTTTTTCAAGCAAGCTGGGGCAGAAGATAATTGGAATATAACGCTGCAATGATGACCAGCTTCACAGTAATCCAAAAGCCACTAAAGCATTTTAGTAAAAGGCAGTATTAAGAGTGACAGCAGCTTGAAAATCCTTAGTGCTGGCAAGGATACTGCATTTTATAGATTTATACACATATATATATTTGTGCTACAGTATAATGAAATCTACTGAAAAACTGCCATATTTTTCAGTAATGTTTTAAATGAGCATATAAGCATTTTAAGCATATAAGGTAAAAGAAAAGGCTTGTTAGTACCTGAGCAGTTAATTGTGACTGGTCATTTGTTTTTAGTGGTAACTAGTATTTGTTCTCCTGAGGTCAGCTCCTCTAGAAGATGCCAGGATAGCCTTGCTTAAAAGCCAACAACCAGGAGTGAAAAAAATAAGGATGGAAGCATTACAAGTAGATTAAATGTTCATCAGTGGGAACAGGGAAAGAAACAGCAAGAGAAAATGTTATTGTCCTCAAGGGAATTATAAAGGCAGCAAGCTAAGGAACCTGCAAGCAAGGAAAAGCAGGATTTGACTAAGAACAAGTGAAAACACAGTATCTTGGCCCAAAAGGTCCACCACTGCTGATTTTCTTGAAAATTAAATCAGATGCAGATGCAAATATTCACTAATAATTAAAGAGATTACTAAAAAATTGTGTAACTAAATGCAAGAAAAATTTCACAGGTGAGCAGGTAAAGGAGAGGGGACTATTGGCCACAGCTGATAGAAGCAAAGTGCACAGAAAAAGCAAGAAAGAAGAGTGATGAAAACAGTGATTAACTGTAATTGAGCTCTTAATGGAAACAGATTAATTTCAGGTTCTATAGGAGAAAGACATGAAATATTTACTCTGTTATCTGGTCTGATAGCAGGGAGGAAGGCTGTTATTTTAAAGGAGATTCATATGGCTGATAGGGAGGAAGGAAGTAAGGACAAGTTTAAATTAAGACATGGGAAACCAGGGAAGAACAAAACAACAAACACTGTCAAGGAGATGGACTAGGTGACTTTGCAGGTCTTCTCTATTGCATGCTTCCTTGACTCTTTATGAACAGAGCAGGGTTTTAGTAACAGATATTTAGGATGTCACATTAATGGCCAACTTCAGCAGACTTGTCCTGCCTGAAAGAAATAGTCTGCTTCTCTGCAATCTCTATAGAATAATGAAAATACTAAAATGTAGCTCAGAGTTTTAGCAAATCAACTCTTTAAAATACTGGCAATGAGCAAAGGTGCAGCTTTTCTCTTCTTACTAAGTGTAGTGGTATCTGAGTTGAGAATTATTTTAGTGTTTTTTCCAGCTGCTTTGTACTCTGCTGAGAAGGATAATTGTTTGGGCTGATCTGCAGTTACTTTACACAAAAGCCACCCTGTATGTCAAGGGGCTTGCATCCAGTTTGTATTTGTGGGTCACACTCCAGTAGTTTGCTACAGTCTTACACTGGGAGATATCACAGCCCACCATTTTATGGAATCCTAGAACAGTTTGGTTGGAAGGAACCTTAAAGATTATTTAGTTCTAACTGCCCTGCCATGGACAGGGACACCTTCTGCTAGATCAGGTTACTTAAAGCAGTATCCAACATAGCCTTTAACACCTCCAGGGATGGGACATCCACAACTTCTCTGGGCAACCAGTTCCAGTGCCCCACCACCCTCACAGTAAACAATTTCCTCATAATATATAAACAAAATCTTCCCTCTTTCAGTTTAAAACCATTACTGCCTCAGCCTATCACTGCACTCCTTGATTCAGAGTCATTCCCCTTCTTTCCTCAGGACCCCCTTTAAGTACTGGAAGGCCACTATAAGGTGTCCCTGGAGCTTGGTTAAAAACCCCAACTCTTGGTTAAAAATCCCAATCTGTCTTCATAACAGAGGTGCTCCAGCACCTTGATCATATTTTTGGCCCTTCTCTGGACCCATTCCAGCAAATCCATGTCTTTCCTATGCTGGGGAACCCAGAGCAGAGTAGAGGGGAAGAATCAGCTTTTTCAGCCTTCTGGGCATGCTTCTATTGATGCAGCTCAGGGCATGATTTGCTTTCTAGTCTGCCTGAGCATATTGCCAGCTCATATTCAGTTTTTTATCCACAGATACCCCTAAGATCTCCTGTGCAGGGCTGCTATCAGTGCAGTCATTGCCTAGCCTGTGTCCGTGTTTGGGATTGCCCCAACCTGACCTTGTTGATCTGCATGAGGCTCACACAGGCCCAAATCTAAAGCATGTCAAGATCTGCCTGGATGTCATCCCTTCCAGTCAAATTATCAGCTGCATCACCAGTCAGCTTGGCGCCATCCACAAATTTGCTGTGGGTGCACTCAATATCACTGTTCATATCCCCAATGAAAATGTTAAATAATATTGGTGCCATATGGCCCCCTGAGGGACACCACTCATCCAGGCATTAAGCAACTATTTGAGTGCAACTCTCTGAGTATGACCATCCAGCCAATTCCTTATTCAGGGAGTGGTCCACCCATCAATTCCAGGTCTCTTCATTTTAGAGATGAGGATGTTGTATGGGACAGTATCAAATGTTTTGTAGTAATCCAGGTAGATTTGAACTGGGCTGTTCTGGAAGTCCTAACACTGTGGGGAAAAAGAATGAGAAAATACCAGTCTTTGCATCCAGACCTGTGGAAGTGTTGAAGAGAATTGCTAAGGGAATAGCCAGAAAATCATAGGAATATTATGCACTGTTGAAGTCAAAGGGTGCTAAGATGGTAGACCAGTGGGGCCCCCCTATTGTCTGCATTTAGATGAGTTGTATGGGATTTTTGTACTGGATACCAATGTCTTGGATTTTATTCTTACGAAAGAAGTAACTGAGTATTGTCTGGTGCTGTAAAGGTGTATGTGGGAATCCAGCTGAGCTACTAATGCTGGCTCTAGGCAGCCTGGTCAGGTGCTCCTCATCCCCAGCCTTTTCTCTCTGAGAACACGCATGTTGGAAAAAGCACTGCATTGGAGTTAAACCTCCTGTCACCAATCACAGAATGACAGGTTATATTACATGTCTGGGAGCCTTCTAAGTCATTAGTTTTGGGCACATGAAAGGTAGTTGTTTTCTGAATTCTCCGTCTCAGCTAATGAGTGACTCCAACTGTGGAGATGATAGTAAGGTACTTTCTAGTAGTTCATCCACTACTAAGTCTCTTCCTTACTAAGCACTTTTTTTTTTCCCCTGCTTGCCTATATTCCTCTTAATTTGTAGTCATGCCCTGACTGTTAAAAACAGACAGCTACAGTGTGGCACAACAGGCATGACTGCTGGAAAACAGCTTCTCCAGAGCTACACTTCACCCCCTATTTTCCTTATTTGTTGGCAACCCTCTCACATATGCTTAACCCCCAGCCCCTGCACAAGAAGCATTTTAGAATCCCCCTTCAGGGAGGGTATATGGCCAGAAGGACCCTTAGGCAATTATTTCTGTCTTTTATTTTCATGCAAAGAACAAGATGTTTCAGTACAATGGGAAATAGTCTTATTAAAATTCATGTCTGGTTCTGCCTGAGTGGATTTATCAGTAGTAAAGCAAATGCATGTCCTCTCACATTTGCATTAGCACCAGCAAGAGCACAGGGTGATTTCACCTCATGGGGCACGTTCTCCCTCTATTTAGAGGGGAGATCAACAGTTACAAATCAGTAGGTTGGGTTAGAGGCTTTCAATAGCCCCCATAGCCCAATGGAAGCAGCAGCTCCCAGACTGTCTGAAATTCACTCAGATACAAAAGGATGCAAAGCAAACCGTGCACTTCTAGGACTATGTTCGCTGACAGCCATGCTCTTTGTGATGTAAGGTCACTGCCAGCTCTGAGATGTCTTGCACAGGGAAAGCAAACGGAGGACATCAGTTCACATCAGCATTGCAGTGTTTTTTTAATGACTGGAACCTGTGATTACTGAAACCATCCACTGCAATTTTCTCTAGTTCTACTGTCGTCATCGTCGTCATCATCATCATCATCATCATCATCATCATCATCATGACCATCATCACCATCACATAAATGAGTATATGCATGTCTTTTAATGAAGGAAATACAGGAAGTGGTTGACCACTGAAGGACAGCATATCTGTAGTGCCAGTTTCCTGAAGGATCCTGACCTCTGTTTTGGTTTAAACAACAGACCTTGATAATCTGGAAGCAGTTTTTTCAGAATCCTTTGGAGGTAGAGGAGATTCTGTACTAACAAACTCCAGACACGAACTCCAGGCAATGTTTACTAGTCTGGAGAAAACTGACTTTTCATTAATATTAGTGGCTTCTTTGTAGTGCATCAGCTTGCTGCTCAGTGTTTGTAAACTTCTCAGTCAGTTCCCCCAGGGTCTCTGAAAAGCATGCAGCTGACACCCAGCTCCTCCAGTCTGTCCCTTGCTTGGACAAATCTCAGCAGCAAACTAATCTGAAACACCAGGATCCACTATCAGAAAATTTGTGAGCAAGGTGGAGGCTCAGGCTAATCAGACTGCTGCAGATAATTTGTCCATTTTTAGCTTTATGAACAGTATGTCATCTGCATTTTACCACTGTGTGAGGGTGTGGGAGACCCTGTGTGTACAAACAGGGTGGGAGACCCAGTGTGTACAAACACAACTGGAAAAGCCCCTGATACGTACTGCCTTGTAATCAACTATGTCCTAGAGAGGGAAAGAATAAACATTAGCAAACAATTCTGACTTTCCCCTAACCTTTGCAATGAAATCATCCTTTAATTTATGGTTTGATTTTTTTAAATGACTTTTTATTGGATGAAAAGGCTCATGTGTGCATTAAAGTTCATCAGTCAAGAACATGTATATACACACAACTCCTAAAGACTAGGAAGACCAGGCTTCTTTTTTTTTTCCCCCTACAAAAAATAGAGAATCATGAAGAATGTCTTGTGTATGAGTTGGAATCCAGACAAAAGTGGAAAAAAATTTGCCCTTTTTGTGTTTTATGGCATTCTACTATCTTTTTAAAGTCATGTTTTTTTGTGTCAGCACTCAGCAGATTTTAGGTGAGATAAAGTGTCCATTCTTTTCTTTTTGCCTCCTTTTTTCCACCATAGCATCTGGGATCTTAAAATCTAAAAAACCCCTTGTGATTTATCAACCCTAATTGTCTTGCACTGGGGTTTCAGAGAGATCATTAGCACATTCAGACATAAAGCAGATGTTCCAGTGATGACATGTCAGCAGAAGGGAGTGTGTTTCTTTTTACCTCCTCCTTCTTTCTTATTCCTTATCGAATCTCATTCCTCTCAACACATTTGTCATGTATGGGGGTGAGACGCTTGTTGGTGGCAGCAGAGGGACAGGAGCAGCTCTTGCAGCACGTGCACTGTGAAGCCACCTGTGTCCTCTGCTGTGTCTGGCCATGCACACCAGCACACAGGTACTGTGGGTCAGGATGGTTGGTGGCACACAAGGATTAGTAGCACTGCCAGGGACATGCAGGCGAGTGGCTGTGTTTATGTGTCGCACCTGAGAAAACCATCCCACCGCAGTTACCTGAGAAAAACATCTCAGCTGCTGTCCTGGCTTCATGTCCCAGCCATGAGGCCTTTTCCATGTGGCTGTTCCTTCACCAGCTGCCTGGGTGGAAAAGGCTCGTAACAATTCAGCTTTTGAAGCACATTTATTTAAGCAAAGTATTATTTATGAAGATTTTCCTTTAAAAAATAGATGTCCTCTGGCCTGAGGGAAAGCAATAAATGCTCTAAATTATGTTCTCAATCAAGAATTAATCTGGATGACTGGACAAGGGAGTAAAGAAAGGAAGAAACAAGAGCTTCAATTTATAAAGAAACATTTTTCCCCCAGCTGCCTGGCAGTCTGTGTTGGGAAGCACAGAACTCAGGGCACATCTGAGTCTGAAAAGGCAAAGAAAAGAATTGTGATTATATCTAGAATTTTAAAACATTTTCTCTAAAAAAAAGTCCAAGGAACAGAAAAGATGAGAAAGATCCCAGATAGCCATCTTGATAAGAAACATTTCCCAAAGGAAAACCAATGGAAATCCTGCCAAATCAGGATCTTTGGTGCATGGTTATATATCAAATCCTCCTTTTCCCCTTAAAACTATGCTGCATGCAAGATTTATTTTATTCTTGTAGTGGTAAATAAATCCATGGCTGCTTTCCATTTTAGGAGTGAACACCAAGCTTTAAGTACAGTTGCACCCATTTTAAGTTTCAGTGTATCTGCACAGACAATTGTAACAACACATTTACAACAGAAATGTCACACAGAGGCATCATATCTCCCACTACATTTTGTTTCTAATATGAGGAAGCCAGAAATGGGCTAAGCTAGAATGCTTATCAACTTCCAGCTCCCAATTTCCCTTTTCAGTTGAGAAAGCTGTGGAAGACTTTGAGAAGAGCTGAAGAGCTCACAGCTGCTGTTCTCCTGTGCCAGAGTCAAGATATCCACAGACACAGTCATCCTCCCATCACTCTTTGTATGCAAAGAAGGGAGGTTTTGGTAGCAGCTCTGACTTTGTGATGGCAGTGGGATAGTCTTCAGGGCTCCTGAGTCTTTTATAGATGAGCATTACCATTACAATCAGAAACCCTTCAATCTGGAGTAAGTCCTGTAGTTTTGTGAGTATCCCTGTGTTCTGTATGACTAATGTTCTTGTCTACGTTTATGTTAAAAGTGAGATTATAAATGTATTTGATGAAAGCTACAGCACTGATAGAAGGCTAAGTTCTTTAAAACATTCGATTTTGTGGGGTTCTTTGACTGCGAAGTAATTTCAGTGTGAATCAGAATCAATGTGGCTCACATTGGATTACCAACTAAAGAGACAAGAAGTGACAAATTTTAACTTGGAAACAGGAGAACATTGGGGATGGAGTCTCATCAATGAGCAGGTGTTTCGAAAGGTCTCCAGTTCTGCTCCCATATTATCTAATGTTTTTTATCAATAATTCCATAAACCCCACAAACATTCCTGTACTATTGAGATACAATAAATATTGATATTGATAGAAAGCTCCCTGTTCAAAGGCCAAGTGTAAGAAGATGAAGCAGCTGCTGCAGTTGAGACACAAAATTTCAAGAGTGACGATGGCTAAATAGCTGGCAAATCAAAATATCTCTCAGATGAATTTAACAAGTGTGTAATTAATTCCTGCATAATTAGGATGCTCAGGAGAGGCAAATAAGCACTCAAGCATGAAGAATGGCAAAATCCAAGGACAGTATAGTCTTTGGGTTAATCATGATGGACTGCCAGCCCAGTGCTTCCATAACTGTCATGTTGGGACCACTGGATTTGTTTCAAGAATGGGCATGGAGATGTCCTCCAAGGAGAGGTCTCTGTCCAAGTTTTTCCAAAGTGTTTTTCACCATATTCCAACATAACTTCTCGTCCACATCCATTCTGGTGACACATATAGCTACCAGGAATAGTTGCTGCAGATGGTGCAGGAGCAAGTCAAGCACACATGGGAATGTTTGAAAAGCCAGTTGCTAGATGCACTGCAGATGTTGCTTGTTTGGAACACTGGTAGCTGTTCTCCTCACAATTATTAAAAAAAATACACTAAACACTGATGTGAAGAGCATATTTTCTTTTTTTAATCAATACATTTTTCTTTGCCATGGTTTTGTTCTATATTGGACATTTTAGAAAGAAAAGAAAAAGTGACTGCAAAGATAAGCTAGAATATCTCAGGAAAAAAAGAGGAAGATCCACAATGGGGAAGGCTAGCTTTTGTTTTCTGCTGAATGGCATTTTTAAAAACAAGTAGAATTCAGTATTTCTCACAAAACCTTGTTCTTAGTCTGGCATGCTTATGAGAAAAGCAAAATGAGAACAGTATCACAAAATTGTACACTGCAAGTATTATATGCCTTACAAATGGAAAAAAACCCAAACCTATCTCTGTATATGTTATTGTCTCATAGTGTGTTTTTTTTCTCCTCCCTGAATGTCATTATTCCAAAATCAGTTTGTTTATGAACAAACTTATAAAACATATGTAAAAATTAGGAGATAATGATTTTACAGATAATACATTAATTTAAAATAAATTTTGTAAGTTTTGCTTAAATAAATATTAAATGTTTCAAACATTGACCCTTCTTTTCAGAAATGGGGTGATTTTTAAGTAGTTAAGTTGAATGTCTTTTAAAGAATCTGATGCAGATATAACTTGAATTTTAGAATCTGAAATTAAGTTCTTGTTAAAAAAATTTAATGACAAACTTTTGCATTTGCTTGAACAGGGAGTGGTTTTGACCTGCATACCCCTCACCTGCATGGAACAAAAAAAAGTCAACCCCAACCTTTGAGAACTGTAGTCTGAGGGAAATCCTAGACATGCAAGAGAAATCAGTTGGACTCTCTGTATGTGTATCTCCTCATCACTAATTTACACCAAAGAAAAATATTTTCCTTTCCAATCTCTTCATTCCACATGCTCCTCAAAATTCATAGTTGAGCCTGAAGGGGGAAGATGTCACCCTCCAACATAGTATCTGTCACAGGTGAATGAAGATGTGAGGCTGGTGCAGACTCAGTGCTGCTGATCTCAGAGTCACCACCTACACAAAGAGTCTTTTCCTCTCCAAACATCCCCAATGCCAGTGACTTCAGTGGTGACTACAAGCACTTGGCTTGTTGGAAGTCCATACCAAAAAGTATCAGAATTGGTCAGTTAAAATATTTGCTGCTACTACTATGACTGTGGCTTTTGTAATTAGTTTCAAGACAGGCAGAGTTTCTGATGCCAAATTGCTCCTGACAGTGTGCATGAGGGTGAGTGGGTAGCACCGATGTAAATCATCAACCCTGCTCTCAGCAGGGATGTTGGTGTTCCTCACTGGAATGTGCACTGGGGCTCTGCTCTGTGGGCAGCAGCAACCTGTATCTGTACTTCTCAAGCAGAGGAAAGAAATGGCTTTGTGGAAGAAGCTTCCGCATTACAGACATTCCAGTTGTTCCTTTGAGCCACAGCCATAACTCTCTCCAGATGTAACCCTTCACTTCTCCCTCTTTACAAGTTTATTTTCCTTGTAAGGAAGAAAAACATGGAAAAGATTTTTGGTGGGTGTAAACCAAACTGAGAAGTACTGAATGTAAAGAATGAAGAGGGATTTATACAACATTTGGCAATAGCCAGGGAGCTGAGTCACAGACGCAAAGCCATGGAAGAGCTAAACCCCATCAGATGCTTCTGTCTAGGTGAAATTCATCTTCTTGCCTAACATTGCATGGGAGAGGAGTAGTGTATCCTGGTGCAAACACAGAAAGGGAAATCTTTGCCTAAATTTATGGCTAGACCAAGGAACTCTGGCCTCTATAGCTCCTGACACAAATTTTGGGCCAGACTGAAATCTGGAGGTTCTGTACACATCCTGCCTAGGAGGGTTCTACCACAGCAAACATGTATGTACAAGGCTATAGCAGGTCTATAACTCTTATGCTTCTCTGTAGATGTTCTCTAGAGCAGGAAGAAGGTACACAGTGAAAGCACTCAATGTTTTTAAAATGTTCTCCTGGTAAGAGCATGGTGATAATTCTGGATTTCAGTTTAAGTTTTGGGCATAGGCATGTACCCTTCCAGTTTTTTTATGAAGAATACTTCCTAGTTTTCAAGGCTGGAGGGTCCCTGCAGCTAAACCTATGTCCAGGCACAGTAAAAGAGTAAAACACCTTTAGTTCCTCCACCTGGGAATTCTATCTCACACTGCGACTAAGGGTAGGACTAAAGGGATTACAGTCATATCTGCTATTTTGACCTTTTGGTGAGTAACAGCATTGTGGTAAAAGCTGAAGTGCTGATTGAGCTGTGCTGCCTTTTACCAGAAATCCCCAAACTCTGCTCTCCTCCCAGAGAAACTGTGGATGGACCTGCCCAAGCATGTTCACAGCTGTGCTGTTCTGCAGAGAACCAGCTGAGCAGAGACAGGAGTTACAAGAACAAAGTGTAGACCCCAGGAGAACTTTGGGGTTGTTTTGGACTTCAGTCTACTGGATGGAGAAATCATAACAGCAATCTGAAAATAGTCATTGTATTGACTCTACTGCTGTTCTGTCCGGCCACATTAATGAATGGAAAAACGTGAGTTTGTTTTCCCTGAAAAAACATAAAGCACAGCTTGTCAAGGGACCTTCAAGCAGATATTTAGCTTTTCCTGAGGCTGCAGGTAGGATGGTGAGCCTATCATATTTGTACCTTTTAAAACAAGCCCCACTGACACATTGTAAATTTAAAAACAGATCAAGTAATTTCTGATGCCAGCAACGCTGGGCATCTCCTAGATACTGCCAAATGTGGCCTCATACCATGAACTTTTTCTTCACCCAGAAGCCCTCCCGAGGCTGTCAGTTTGCAGAGTGGGCCTGATGCCCAGAGTTGCCGCCTCAGGGCAGAGGTCAGCTATGACAATAGCATGAGAACAGAAAACACAAAAACCTTTACTCATCAGTGACACCAAAATTCATTTTTGAGAAGGCCCAGGAAATTACCTGGGAGCAAATGAAGACCTTCTGCTGAGGCGGGGTGGGCACCTGAATGCCACTTCAAAACATCTTAGTGTGGAGTCTGCTGACTTGGTATGTGTGAGATACAGTAGTTCTCTTCCAAGGACAGGCTGAACTACTGATTCAATAATTCACATTTGAAAGAAAACTCTGCATACACAGATGCAGTAGGCCAGGATTATTCCATATTTTATGTCAACACATAGATATCCTACAGAGCATTGTTTTTCTTTCCTTCTCCCCACTTCTATGTTTTTTGGTCTGGCTTATGTTTAGATTCTTATTGAAAACATGTGAGAGTTCCACAAACATGAATTTGGCTGCCAAGACTTAGGTCTCTAAAGCCATATGTAGGTATCTAGAGTGGCTGATTTTCAGAGATCAGAGTTCAAAGCATGGCAGAGCAAAGCACTGATTTAGGTGCCTACATAAAAATGCAGTTGCTCATTTTGAATGGTCAAGTTAGAAAAAATCTTCCCAGTATATTCAGGAAATTGATCATGAAAATAATGAACCTTTGAGCATTTGGCAAGTTAAATGTTTAAATGATTAGTAGAACATGGCAAGGCTGTAAACTTTCCAAGACATTCATTGGGGATCTCAAACAACATAGCTGGAATTCCAGGCTTCTTCAAGTTCATTTATTGGCAAGGGATTACATTTAGACTGGTTGTTAGGAAACCAAGGGCTGATTTAAGAGAAATTTAGGAGCCTTAGTTCAACAGAGTAATTTGGACCACATATTAGTTGGGGCAGCCAGCTCACAGAGGTATCCAGCCTTAACACTGCTGCTTCTGCTGCTGCTGTCTGAGGATGCTCACGCGTTATTGCACGAGCTCAGAAGTGTATCAGCAGGAGCACTTCACTGCCGGAGATTTTGCAACTAATGCAGAATAACTCCAAGTCTGTGGGAGGCCCAAGCCACTGAGCCTGTTTAGATGGTGCCACACACAGACAGGCTCAAGAAAGAATGAGAGGAGAAAGGGACACTACATGTATAACAGCCTCTTGGCCACTGTACTCAGCCAAAAAAGCAGAGCAAGTGAATGCTAGAATTAATTCAACCTCTCAGGATGTGAACAACCATTTACTTCCCAGAAGAGGACCATAAATGGGTGATGGACATGTCTGGGGAGAGACATATACATCATCTTTCCCACAGCACTAGTGCCACTGGTGCAGAAAAGGATGCTGGACACCTGGGAACCACAGGACAACAGGCACTGGCACTCAGAGAGAAGAGATCTTCTTGGAGTTCTAAATGCCCATGCTTTGAGCATTTTGTAATACAGAAGATGCAACCACTCACTCCTATGAACACAGACCCCAACTTTCCAGTCCCATGAGATAGCTTTACTCAGTTGACTGCAGCCAGACCCTTCTACTCTCTCTGTAGTCCCTCTGCATTGTGGCCTGCTGTGAACCACAGCACAGCACAGCCAGAGCAGAGCATGTAACACAGGGCTGAGATGAGCTCCTGGGCACAACCTCTGCCTGCTTGTCTCCCCTACCTTGCACATCAGTGCTCTTCTGAAAAGTGGCCTTGGGACAGTACATCCCAGTGGCACCCAGTGCCTCAGCCCCCAGCAAGGCAGGGAAAATAGCCCAAGTTGATGTCTGCTGTTTCCTCCTCGGCACCAGGCTTGAATGTTACCAGATGGGCTCAAGGGAGTTGCTGGGGAGTAAACCCACAGCTGTCATTTCCACTGGCTGTATAAAGCATTGGAGTAACTAGGAGAGATGCCCTGGGTCGCCTTCCAGTCATCATGGGGCAGATGACTTCTATTTAGGTATTACGATGCCCAATTTAGGAATCCAGAATAGGAAGTCTGCTTATGGCCCTGGCATGCTATGACCATTGCTTATTATGCTGTTCATAATCATGCCATTATTTCTGTATGGTTCTCTTTTATTACATCCATCTGCTGCTCCATATTTTATATTTGAAGTGCAAGCCTTCTGTGCCACAAATTTGCTCTGTGCCCAGCACACAGTAAAGGCATGCCAACACCCAAATCCTGCACTTCCCCCACAGGTCATGGTGGAAGCACTGAACAGTTAACAAAATAGTTGTACAAAACGGAAAAAAATAGTTAAGACAGTAGATCATGTGGAAAAATGCTTCATTCCTCCTTAGAGCACCAGCATTTGAGGTGTTTGTCAGCTGGTGCCTGTTGTCTAATGTGGCAAAAAATTCAGAACTTGGAGGTCATAGTAAGAAATTGACTCTATTCAGCTTTTTAAGTTGTAGACATCACTGGAGTACATGGAGAAGAAGAGACAGTTTTTACAAAAGCTTTACATCCCATCTTTACATCTGTGACACAAGCTGGCCAAAACAAGGAACTGCATTGTTAACACACAGGCTCCACTGCCAGCCTCTTCCACTCATGATGGTTTTATGGCAGCTTTGGATGCTGATATGAAGTGATCCTGTTCTGTTTGACGAAAAAACCATGCCTAGGCCAAGACTGTCAAGTGTTCTGTTTCTGACTGCTCGGCTTCAGGCAGCTCCTGATTTTTTGGAGGGCACCCAGGTATTCAATGCCCCAGTCACTTAATCTGTAACCACTCCTTATTTGAGTCAACACACCAGCTTGGCTGTTGCTCAGAGACACACATTTTCAATTCCCTGAAATCCTCTTCAATGATCTGATTGCTTGTGTATCTTTACTCTCATTCAGGGCTGTGCATCTCTTCTATTAACAGAAACAAAAAATGCAATAACCTGGTGTGCAGTAGAGCAAAGACAAGGCACTACATTTCTATCTCATTGCTGAAAACCAGAGTAATTCTAAAGAAGCTCTAGATGTGATATGTAATTTCTATATAATTTTATGCTCAAAAGAAATACATGCTTGATCCTTCTAGTGTTCGTGGATCCAAAGTTGAAAAGATAAGTACATAATAGTTCTTAAAAGTTCTTCCCACCTAAATTGTTCTACACAGCAGCTTGGAAAACTATTATTTGTATGACATTTCAATAGCTTTATATATATTGGATTGATGAGAAGGGAATAAGCAGACTTTTTTTCTGCAAGCCTGAGATGAATAATTAGCTCAAATAATGATATCCATTACTACTTTTTTCATCAGCTTGGTTTTACTTTATTTTATCACTTATAAATGATGGGCCAAATAGTGCAACCATAAGCAGCTAAAAAATAATCCTATATGGTTTTATGGGTCTGTGGGGAAAGAAAGGGAGCAGTCACATGCTTCTCCAATAGAGGCACTTGAACTTGCAGCAGCTGGTCCATGGAGGCTGATGTTACTCAGCACTGACATGGCTTTTTAAGCTTGCTTCAGCCTTAGAAAAATAGGAGAGTCTTGGTTTCCACCTCAGGAGTTTATTATTTGCAACACACATCCAGCACTGCTATTTGGTGGCCCTGCTGCAGATGAGGAAGCAAGGGATGAAGTGCATTCCCAAAATTACATGAAGTTTGTGGGCAATCCCACTGCCCAAGCTCAGCCCAGCAGCCAAGGCCATCCCTTCCCTCTCATGTCCCCAGTGTATACTGGGAACAAGCTGAAGGGCCTGGGGTGGTGATGTGGGAGATTATAAAGATCCAGGGTACATTACATGGGCAGCTTTGGGGATTGGGCCTGCCTTAGCAGCCAAGAGGAACAGGCAGAGCTCAACTAGTAAAAGGTTGTTTTGAGAGCTGGTCTGGAAGGAATGGGCAAGGACATTGTTCTGGGACATGGGGGATCAGTCCAGAAACAAAACTGGGGAAGAGATGAAGCAATATGAGTCTGCTTTTTGGGAAGGCATATGTAGGTGTGAAGCAGCAGGGTATGAAGGATTTGGGGATGCTATCCCATTTAGCAGCCATGTGAGAAGCACATGGTTGCTATATCTGCTCTGGCTGGACTGAGCTCTGCCCAAGCCTCCCTCAGAAGAGGAGGGGGTAGCCATGGGGCGAGACCTGCCTTCAGGTCCAGCTAGGGCCCCATCACATCTCAGGGCTGGGAAGCAGCTGGTGAAGTCCCAAGTGAGGAGATAGAGCTGGGGAGCTGCTGCCACTGTGGTGTGGGGAGGCTGAGGGGAATTAACAGCTGGAAGCACAAGGAAGAGCTCTGAGGGGCTGGGGGTAGGCAAGACACCAACTGCAAGAGGGAGTGAAGGGAGGGAACAAAGTGGCACAGACAAAGGAAGAGAGCGCTCCAGGAAAAAGGGGCACCAAGCACAGGGCCCCTCAGTCCTATGGCAGCTGCAGAAGCACCTCTCCTTGCCAGGTCTGGACAATGCTGTATGCTGGAGCCAATCCACATCTCTCCAGGCACTGCTCCTCCCTGGTGGTGCTCACACCCCATGCTGCCACTTCCCCTTTTCCTGCAGACCTGCTCAGGAAGTCCCACTGAGGGGCTGGTAGTTAAAAGTTCACCAGCTCTGAATATACTTGCAGAAGACAATCCACATTTTTTCTTGCACTTCATTCCCACTCTCCAGAGAAAGCATTTTTGAGATATTAAAATCCACTAACCATGATCTACATAAGATCAGTATACACTTGACACAACATAACAACTCTAGCGATGACAGTGAGGAGTCCACAATATGTTTTACGAGATTTCCTCTTAAAGGCATTGCAGTGAGTCAATGGTTTCACACAGATGTTTGCTTAAAATGGCTGGGGGGCCAAGTTCAGGGTTACTTTGTTCTGCTAAATTACAGAACAAAGACTTGGCTGGTTGCTTAGTGAAATAATCTGTAATAGATACCGCAGGACTGACTTTTTGTGTATATATGGGCATTAGAAAAGTGGGGTGGAGACTAAACACCCCTTTCCCCCAAAACCAAGTCGAATGTACTCTCATCAATCACATGGGAATTACTGAAAAGCTGCAGACACGTTTATGACACAGGAGATATCCTCAGCATTTTAAACAAGAAGCAGATGCAGAGGAGATGGCATTGATTCTCTACCATCCAAACCAGTTGAGTGTGGAGGAGCCAATGAAGCAAATAATATTAATGAAGCAGCACTCAATAGAGCAGAGCAACATGCTTCAGAAATCTTTGAGGTAAAGCAAATATGTGAAAAGGACTGAAAACTGTTATGGTATTAGCATTTTCTCCTCTTGGGAGAGTAATTGCTTTGTTTGTCTGATCTGTTAATGAGTATCTTACACTAAACACACATATCACTGTTAATAATGTCTAAGTGCTTCATTATTACCATAATATATTAAATGTAGACTTAAAGAACTAGTAAACCTTGAAAATATCAAGCATTAATTACAGCCAAAATTAAATAGGTGTCATCTTCTCTACATAAATTAATTTTTCAACTCCATTGCTGACTTAGTTGTGCCTCCTTCATCTGTTTGCAAAGAATTGCTTCAGTTTAACTACTTGAAACTGGTTTTAAAGACCAAAGCTTTAAACATGTATAGAGAAGCTTCTTAGTGCATGTAGCAACACTTGATAAATAAAACCATCCCACTTAAACATCACTTTACTCCTTAGGTTTCCTGGGTAAGCCAGGCATAGACAGAAAGTTTCCACAAAAGATTTAGTTCTTACTGGTTTGAAAGAAAAGCCTTTCTATTACCTGTGGATAGCTCAGTCTGTACCACTACAGTGAAATGTGTCACAGTGCCTCAGCAAATACTGAAGTCACTCTGAAACAGCAGTGATGCCAAAAGCTGGAAAAACTTCCAAGTGTCATGTCTTTATCACCTCCTTCCTTCTCTCAAAGTTAATGAATACAGCCCTTCATTTAGGAATGGGAGAGATTCACAGTTAATGCAAGAAGCCTTTCACAGCTGCAGATATTTTTCCTTTCATTATCTAATTACAAGGGAAATAGTCTTCCCCAAACTTTGCATGAGCAATGAATCAGTTGGCCTTTGTGGAAAAAAAAGAATCAAATCACTGTAGTAGATCATTAATCTCATTATATCCTGGGGTCACAACTTCTCATCTCCTGTAGCTGAACCTTATTTCCAATCCATCCATTTTACTAATCATCCTTTTTGTTGCTTCTGATCTGTGATAACATCTATGTGTCTAAAGGTTTGGATTCTCCTCTGGAGCCTCCTCCTCCTCTCTAAGTTGTTTAACAGAGTATCCTGCAGCCTCCTTAACTGTTTGATAGCCACTCCCTTGTGTGCAGCTACCTTGTGTTTATTCTTGTACCCGTGGTGCTTGAAGGGCAGGGCTCCCATGGGGTCATGTTCTCCTCAAGAAAAACAAATCTTTCCTAATTTTAGGCAGTGAGAAAATTTAGTATTTGTCCTTCTCCACAAGAAAGTTTCTTGGTGCACTGAATCAAATTGTGAATGTCTCTGACCCCTACTTTAATGGTGCCAGTTACCCATGCTGTGCCTGTTCTCATATACAGGGCACATGATAGACCTGGCTCTTTAAAACAAAATTTTTTGGTTTTCATAGTTGGCATGGGAGTATTTTTTACAACAAAGCCAGAACACTCTCCACCTGAACTTCTCCTGATGCCTCTTCCAAGCCTAAAATGGAAAAAAATTAACCCAGATATAAGCCTGGGTCTCCTGTGAGACTTCACTGTTAATCTATTTTTTTTTATCAGGTCTTACTGTGCTGATCCATCTTTTCTCAAATGCTATTAAAATATTAAAGACCAACCAAAAAAATCAGTAAGGCTATCTGAAGAGCCAAGAACTATCATATAAATTCATAATGTAAAATTTCTACAGAGAATATGAAATCTGTGGTAACTTTTTTGAAATTTTTTGCAGCTTCAGAGATTATTTTCTGGTGCTGCAGGTGTGTGATAAATGGGCAGAGTGCTTTAGGAGGGAAAATGTTAACCTTCATGAGCAGGAGAACATCACAAGAGAGATGGTGTTTGTGCTCTTATCATACACTTGGTTTGGTTCTATACATTTGTCTTGTGCAAGTTTAAAACATGCCCTCCTCTCCCCAGCTTTGCTGTGAGAATTGCTTGGTGTTTGACTTTTACAGCAATGATAAACAGGGCACACCCTGGCCCTCCTGGACAATAGAAATGGAGAATCTAAGGTTGATGTTTTGTTAATACGAGTAATAACAAAATATCTGAGTATGAACTTGGGTAAACTCCTGAAAAGTAAGCTAGCCCCTGTAATGCACTGACCATTGCACACAGTATCCTGAATTCTGCTCTGCTGCTGTTATCCTGAGTGGCTTCTGGAAAAGTAATACTGTCTGATACAGTTTTGGAAGGAGCTCCTGAAGTCTGCTTTACAAACCCTCACTGAAACAAAGAACAATATACAACCAAATGAAATGTAGTGCATTGGTGAAGTAGAATAACATGTTGAAAACAAATGAAACCATGTGAAAAGCAAGTCGAACAATTACTTCCATTCTTTTCTAAAAGTCACTGTGTACAGTAGGGTAGCATCTTGAATAGCTAAGTGCCTCTCCAATACAACACACAGGCAAAACAAGAACAGTCCTTCAATATTAAAAGCATTCCTGCTGTGTCACATCACGGTGCCTGCACGAGCTGAATTCAAGACTTTTCATTGTTAAGAGGCACTGCCATTACGCTACATTTTAATATGGGTCTTTGCCAAAAATCATAAATAAAACACTCACTCATAAACAATTCCTAAAGGCAGTGTGTCAGATGGTATTTCATTAAAAAAAGGCTTGCTGCAATGGAGTACCATAGGCCATGGCTGGCTGGGGCTTTCTTTCCCCTGAGTATTTCTAGGTGTTTTGTTGGTTCCCAAAAGGCTTTTTTAGTTAATGTAAGCTGTGCCTACTAGAAGATCCTTCATGCTAATGGATGGAAAATTCACAGCTAAAACATAGAGAAAATCAGTGTTGTTTTCAAGAGCGGTCTAATTTTGGAAACCTGTAAAAGCTGTGAGAAACAGGAAAAACTCAAAATTAGTTACAGAATGGTGAGAAGAAAAAATTTACCCTGTGGTAAAATTAAAATTGTATTTGCTAAATATCTTTAAAGATTAAATACATAAGGAAAAATATATTCAAATCTACTGATCCCTGGTATGCAAATTCTGAAATTTCCATGAAACAGAAAATATGATATAGTCTACTGCATGGATAAAATAACTGGATATCCTTTCTCAAATTCAGCAAGAAGCATGTGAAATAGAAGACAAATGTCTCTCTGTTTACTAGACTGCTGCGGTCGTAATAACAATAAAGAGTTTTAATAGACTATTTTTTAAAGTAATCTTCTGTTTTTCCTGCTCTCTGGACTCCTCCCATGTTCTCTGCAATTAGCAGCTCACCACAAACATTGGGAAGAATAAGGCTGAATTACTTTTACAGAAAGCTGCATTTAGTAACTCATTACAAAGCTGACATCACTGCAACAAAAGGTCAGTCATGTAGGGATGTGGCAGAGGTTATCTTGTAGCCCAGGACTAATATTCTGGGGGGAAAGATTATGTCAACTGCCTGCTAGTGTCCACATCCAGGATGCAATCTCCCCAGGGAATAAACACTCTTGGCAAGCATTGAAACCCAGAAATCTTCACAAAGCTGTTTGCAATTTGCAGCCAAAACTATCCACAAATGCTGGGAATAGACTACAGTCCTTGACAACACACAACTCCAGACATTTCCAGGGGGGAAGTTTAATCTACAAGGATGTAGAAATATAAAACAAAGTATTGCTCAAAGTAACTGTTTGTCAGATCATGTGCCTCTAATTTGGTTTCCAGTGACATTACACAGCTGCAGCCAATGGATTCCAGCCAGGCCTAACAGTCACTGAAGTTCTTTTTTTGTTTAAATTTAGTATCTGAACATGTTTTGCCCATCATTAAAATGGAGAGTAATTTCTCAAAAGTGAACTGTAGAAGTTACAACTGCAAAGAACTTATTAGGTCACCTAGTCCCATCCTCAGAGCAATGTAGGATTGAAAACACATTGCAAGAAATACTGAACAGAATGGTGTTTGTTTTACTTTTTTTTCCCCATTCCTTTTTTCCTTTATTGTTATCGTTATCAGTATATTCAAAAGTTTAAAAAACAACCACAAATGCCAGTGTAAACATGCTTCAGGTATATAAGTAATATAAAGTATTGCACATACAGAAGTCCTATGTTCAGTATCTCCTCATGGTGCTATTTCATCAGAGTTGTGCAGATGATGTGATTACAATGAGCTGCTGATATTATTTCTGAAGCTGCTACACACAACACTTAAATATTTACAAAAGCTGGAAGCTCACTTCTTTTCTTCATGGAAGGATGATTTTGCCTGGAATGTATGGGATACAGAGGTGTGCAAATACATCACATTGCTTTGTGATGGTATTTAGCAGCTGATGTCTCTCATCTACAAGAGATCAGCTCAAAATCATCTGGGGGAAGGAGTCTGTTAATGTTTTTCTGGGGGACTGGGAAGTTGTCAGGCCTCCCCATCCCTAGGAAACAGAGGTGCTTGCTTGTGTGAAGCACACAGGTGCTTCACCTCCGTGTTCAGAGGCACATGTCTCCTTCTCTCCATAAGTCTTGTGGGCACACTGCATCTGATAAACTAATGACTCCATAAAGGTCTTGCAAATTTGCCTTAGATATGAAGGTGTAACACAGCTCCTGCTTGGAATTCCCAGGTTAGTCTGCGTACAAGAAATGATAAAACTGTAAAATCTTGTGTCAGACTGGCAGAACTGACAATGTCTTATAACTACTCCTATCTTGAAGTATGAGGAAGCAGAAGGCCAGTTGTTTGAAAGGAGCCAAAAAGTGGCAGAATGGATGAGGCCATTTACCAGCTGAGAAGCTGAGATGGATTGGAAAGAAAAGGAACTCAGGAGAAGGCAAATGGTGTGTGTGTTTCATAAAATGAACAATCCCTTGTGAAGTTTACACAATATTGCTGATTTCACACTCTCACAGGCAGCACTGAAAGACTCAAGCTTTCACATAAAAATTTGCACAGATCAGGGCTTAGAGACCCTGCTGAGATAAAGACCCTTTGCTGATAGAAGGGAAAGAATGAAACATCCTTTCTTTGGAATCCTAAACCCAGAAAAGAATTAATAAATACTAAGTGTATATTTTTAATCTTTACCTCAGAATCTCTTTCTTTCTTTTTGTTCATGCTTGGCTGGCTGGCATCCTATTTTTCTGTATAAATACAAATCTTGTCACCCTTTCCTGCAAGACTTTAAAAATAATTTTATTAAGCCCTAAACTTTGCCAAAAGTATTATTTTTAAAATGCTGCCAACTTGTAGATTGAAAAATGAAAAAGGCAAAGATTTCTTCAGGTGAAAAATTATGGCAGTAGCTGTTCCATTTTAAAAGGGAATTCCAACAAAGTAACAAGGCAAAGGCTAAGAAATTTTGCCCCAGCCCTAAATCCCCCAAGCCTTTTCAATATCACCACTGTGGCTGTGATAGTTCAGAACAGTGTTTCAGAAATGACTGTTTCCTGTGTCAGTGTACAGCTGCCAGCCATCAGCAAAGCAAGGACAGGGTAACTCATCCCTGCTCTACACTGAACATGGATTTAGTTATCTGGGTGTGATGCTGCCAGCTCTGGGATGAAAGAGATACAACGTGTACTTGCTTATCGTATGTCTCATCTTGTAAAGTGTTCCATAAATCTTCTGCTTTGCAAAACACCTCGTAGCCAGGGAGGTTGGGTTCTGGGTGTACAATGCATTTACTCTTCTATTTACATGCAAAGTAAGTACGTGATTTCTATTATTTTTTCCTTTCAAAATCTATGTTGATGATTATATCAATAATACTTATTGATACTTATTCCAAAAAGGTGGAAAAATAAATAATTGTGCCCCATCTACAAAGTTATTTACAGACTACCTTTGTGTTTCAGAAGTACTTCCACAGTACTGATATATTGCCTGTCTCCCTGAGCCATAATTTCATAGAAGTTCTTAGGGAGGTTTCAAAGGTACTCTGCATGATACAGTAGCATTCAGAAGGTTTGTCCTGCTTCATCCTCTAGACAATACAGCAATGAAGGCATTCTCTCCTTGAGAGATTTGGGCTTGTTCTGGAAGCATCTCAGTATGCCACACGTGCTCAGAAGCATTTGGTGAAACGTAGACTGACTGGAACGTGGGATAAACATTCTGTTCAGTGGAAAATATGTTTATAAGGCAGTGATGAGTTACTTTCTTTGGCAAGGATGGCCATCATGTGGCATGTTCTCAGAACATTGCATAGATCAGATTGACACCATGTCACTTGCAGGTATGAATGAAGACTTGTTGGAAGGAATCTTTCATTTAATCCTCATCGTGTTTCTAGTCTCTCAGGCAGGATTCTGACTTGAGCTGTCACTCTCTTCCTTTATGCATCAGTAGTCTTGTTATTTGTCAGCTGTTGCCTGTCAGCCATGTCATCTTGAGGAGGTCTAGCTCTGTCAAAGAAGCCACACTGCAGAAAAAATCAACAGAAACAAAGATGTCATGGTAAGACAACCACAGGAAGATTCAGCTGCAGTTTGATTGTTCACTCAGGCAACCTGAAATGCTGGGCACAATATATGGCAGGCAGGCTGAGAGACTGTGAAGACATTTTATTTCTATCCAAATAATTCCCTATGAAAGTTTTAGATGCAAAGCATTGAGTTCCAAAGCACAGCTTTAAAAATCCTAATTACATGAAAGATATCTTAGCAGGAGATGTAAAGGCCTGAATTGGCCTGAATGCTGGTATGGACTGATGCTAATGAGAAATCTGCTCCTCTCAGCTCAGCAATGTGCTCATTCAGAAAAGAGATTTAGACTGACAAGCAGTAATAATAAGAGAAGTGTAATATGTGTTGGGAAATGTCCACTAGTGTTGTGACCTAGTCTAAAGATCACTAAAGATGAGATTCCCCACACCTTACTTAAACTGCCTAAAATACACTCTTTTAGTTGAAGGGTTGAAAGTTCAAAAGTGGTTAAAGGAAGGTACCACCAAAAGGTAATTTCTCTCCTCTTTGCATGTTTAGACATAACTTTTTGCTGCTGCTACCTGACCAGGTGAAGCTGGGAAATTAGCATAGACTGTACACCTAACTGTAACCTTTAGGCAGCTGAAGACAGATGAACCATACCCTAACACAAGGAATTATTTCAATCGTATTTTTAATGTGAACTGAGAGCATGGATAAAAGCTACACTGTCTCCCTGTAATATAGCAGTTTCCAGTAATTTGTCTTAAAACTTGTGAAGGGAGTGTAACAACCAAAACAAAATAGAAAACTTAAAAAAACAAAATATATGATATATTAATATAAAAGGAGATCTTCTAAAAATTAATTCTCAGAACTGGGAGTGTTGTTCCATGCTGACAAAAACTGGAAATTCCTGAATTATTCAGAGAAAACAAAGTTAGAGAAACTTCTTTTTGAACCTAAACATCCTGAAATAGAGGATCCTAGATCTTGGGAAACAGAGCCAAACTCTGTATG
>WBNO01010220.1:0-34963 GCA_013400575.1 Peucedramus taeniatus
ACATAGCTTAAGCACATGGAAAAAATACTCTTTAAGCAAGATACACAGAACACCCAAAAACTGACTCATCATACATAAGTATGATCTGCCAATTTCAGTCACATTTCCTTTAAAAAGTGTGTAATATTTTGTGAAATGAACAGTGGCTGCCTTATTTTCATAATTCAAAAATAATTCAGGAGGGCTATAGGAGGCAGGTCCCTAAAATGGGGTAATTGCACTGGTCTTAGATATACTTGAAACAAACACATTAAACTGTCCATTAAAGAATCCTCGTGTCCTTACAGAGCAAATTTTTGGGTTTTTTCTTCCAGAATCAGGTCGATATAACACTGGATAAATCATGAATGCATACAATTCTCACCACCTTCTTCTTCTGATGTTAAGAATCAACTTTTATTCCCCCACTAGTCATCTCTATCTCACAGATAGATTACAGTCACCAGAGAAAACGTCCTGTGAGACTGCAATAAAAATCACCACTCATTCAGTTTAGGTGTGGGCATAAAACTCAGGAAAGTCATGAATGATGTCCTCGAGTTTTCATCTCCTTTCAGGTGTTTACCATCAGTTATCATCACCATTTCCTTTTCAGTGTGATCCAAAAGGAGATTCCTTCCATCTACTCTGCTGTTAGGAGCATCCATAAATGCTAACAAGAGACATTAGCAACTGAATGTCTCTGAAATTACATTCAGATTTCTTCCTGAACTGACATGGAAGTTTAAAAAAGTACTGAATAACTACTTCATTTCCTACATGCTAGGAGATGTAAAATGCATTAAATTAGTACAGGTTTGAAATGTGCCTTTCATAAGAATTTTACATCATCCTCCCAGTTGGTGTGGTAGTTAAAAAACAAGCTGATGTTTTCCATTTCACTTAGACTAGTTTTTACCACACTGATCTCAACACAATCTGAATTCTTGCTCAAAACTTGTCCAATATTTCCTTAAGCAGTTTACCCAGTTTGCTTATATTGAGCACTTATAATGGATTATACACTCTCCTCTCCCAGTGGTTCACCTGCAGAGTACTGAGAACTGTGCCTGCATCCCTTACCTGCTCACCCCGTGGCCCTTGCAGTCCTGGGTAACCCTTAAGACCCTGCAGGCAGAGAAAGAGATCTGTGATAAATACTTAAACAAACAAAATGGACTTTCTTTTTATACTCTATTCTCTCTTTATCAAAGAAAAAAATCCAGATTTGTCTGCCTGCAGAATTACTATGGTTTACATTTAGCAGCTCATATGAAAACTGAGCTGGAGAAAAGAAGTAAAAAAACTTGGCAGTTTAGACAACTTCAAGACATCAGTATGCTTAAAGGCAGTTTCAGACTTGTACTCTTTAAAACAAATGAATACAGGGGATGCTGTCACAGATTCTGTACTGTGCATTTCCCCGTTCCAAATCCTTGTCACAATATCCTTTCTGAGTAAGGCAGCTCAGAGGAAGGGTGTAGAGCGTCATCCCAATCTGTTCTAGGACATACTCAGGAAAGACAGACCTTCCAGGACACAAAACACCTCTTTTTAAAATTAATATAGAACAAATTTTGGCTCTTATACTATGGAATTTATATTGGTAGTGAGAACAGCTTCGTCCCTGAAATCCTCTCTGTGGTGCTGGAACCGCAGAAAGAGATGAAACTCTTGAACTTCACTCCCTGTGCATGGACCATTTCAAGCCTATTTTAACTCTTAAAGAAAAAGAAGAATTAAAAATAGAGCTGGAGCCTGCCTCCTCCATCAGTACACTTGAAAGAGGAGCCACGTTCTTGGACATCTTGACACCGGATTAAACATATCCAGACAAGCTGGCCTAAGAGGGAGGCTTGACTCTTGCATGACAGAGGCAGAAGCCAAGTGTCTGGTCTGCACATCCCTTGCAAGAGATACTGGGAATACACAAGTCCAAAAGTTACAGCTTGAAAGACAAAAGACCAAAGCAATCCTTATTCTGGATGGAAATCTATCATAAATTGGACTCAAAGGCGTTGACTGAGCAGTGGGAGTGTCTTGGCTGATGTTGAACATCTGTCTGCCTTGCAGCATGATGATCCTCATCAGTCAGCAGAGACTTGAGACTCACTGGAATAAAAAGAAATTCTGCAACTGATTTCAGCAGATCAGGTATTCCAGCGTTTCGGATAAGCTTCTGTGGGACCACAACAGTATTGCTGCTTGAAATTGATTTTATTATCATATACAAAATTGAAAGATAAAATTATTTTGCTTGGTGACAATTTTGGCATAAACCAGTAACTCCTCTTTAGCTTTCGAAGTATGCCTCAGGAAACTACAATTTCTTACAGTCCCAGCCAATCCTTTATCTCATTAATTTTATCCATTACAGAATTTTATCTTCTCTCTATATTTAAATAATCAGCTGAAGTTGGTGTAGCTAGAAGACACCCCTAAGTAGTGTCCTTATTTTGTACTAGAAAAAAAAAGGAAAGCTACACACAGAAATGCTCAAAGAAAAGTTTACCACAAATTTTTCCAAGCGGGTCATTTTAGCTGATTAGCACCAGTACAGACAGACTCAAAAGGAGGCACACAAAGTGAGATGAAGGACTGATTTCTGCTGTGCATATTTCTACACAGTGTTTTACTTCTGTCAGAGGAAGACTGCTCTGAACTCATTTTACAATAGTATGTCCATATTTTTATTCAGAGTTAACATGGCCTTAATTCTAACTCAGTGCTGGTTGGGAATGGAACTAAACCATGCTGAAATGAGTACCATTCCAAAGAGCTTTCACACACAGGTTTCTTTTCCTGCGACTTAGCTGATCCCCTTCAAATTCTTAGTTTTTTATTAGCTTGAGTTAGCATTCTTGAGCATACCCATATAATTAAGTTTACTCTGAGTGAAGATGAAAATTAAGAATAAGAATACAAGTTCACATGCACCAGTTCGAAAAATTAATTACCTTTCAAATTTTAATGAAGATTAATTCTCTTACTTAAAAGCTCAATGAGGAACAGAATGGTTTGAAACTTCCAAATACAAACTTTAAGCACATTCAAAAAACACAGCAAGTCGTAAGAATAATTCAGTCTGTGTGAGAGAAAAAATATTTACTGCCAACTAAATGTAGCCAAGTTTAAGTGTCTGACTTCTATCATGTGCAGCACAGTGGGACCCAGACTGAGTGAAGTCTGTATGTGTCAGCAAGGACTATTTAGGCTGAGTCTTTCCATTTCACTGCTACCCATTGTGCTTTACCAGAATTTCTAGGTATTTATAATTAAAATCTAGCACAACATTGGCAACTACACTAGAGTGTCAAGAAGTTCCTGTAACCTGTGAAAATCAGTAGGTAAGGTGTTAGGACTAATGCTACAACCATCAGCTACAGAAAGTGAGTGCAGCAAATAAAAGGACTCTCCTGTGCTGTCACGAGTCCTCACAATGCTGACTTTTGAAAAAATGTTTCATCAGAGAATGGCTTTATTTTTCCTTAATAGTTCTGTTCTTTCTTGTTTGCTGATCTTTATTCCACAACTAAGACTTCACCTAGCAACTCAGCCCAAATATCCTAAGGAATGGAAACACCACTTTTCTCTCACAGGACTGGAGTTTCCTTCTGCTCAAGGAAAACAGGATTCAGCAGAAGAAGCACTGGGAGACACTCAGTAGCATAAAGCTGACACTTAATAGCATAATGCTGATACTACCATAGCTATACTGCTTTTGAAATTTGCTTGTCAACCATACCCTTCCATGATGCCAAAGTAAAGACAAAATGAAATATGGAGCCCTTCTCGGGTTGAAACAAAGCTTTTTCCTTCCACATTTCTTACTGTGCTCTACTTCAATATGCAATTTTTTTCAGGATTTTATAGACCCAGATTCTCATGATTTACTGTCACACACATATTTGCCACGGTATAAACTAGAGCAGAAATTGTAGCCAATCTTGGTAAAGCTCTTTCCCAGAGCCATTGCAAAGCACCTGTAACCCCAGAGCATTGCCACGGTCTCAGGCAGCCCCTGCCCAGGAGTGCTGGCCTCTGGTGACATCCACCCCCAAGGGCTCTGGCTTGCAGGGGCAGGCACTGGCCTCTCTGTATAGTCAAGTGGGGCCATTCAGAGGAGAGGGAAAGGGGGACTTTCTGCCCCATGAGGTCTCCAGACTGATATAAGGAAAGTTTTGAGTGCGGATTTAAAAATAATAATAAAAAAAAATTAAAAAAAAAAGACACCATTAACTCATATGTAAAGCTTTTTATATCTTTTTTCTTACCTGGATGAGAAAGAATGTTGGAAATATGGTATTTATTCAATATATATCTTGTATATAAAAATATAACATTATATAATAATATCAATCTATTATATACAATAACTATATGTGATAATTTTATAGTAACTAACAACATATTTTATGTAATGAAATACTTAATTTAATAATATTTTAATTTAATATATATAATTATAAAATAATTTCTCAGCAGGTTTGGAGTACAAAGCAAAAAGGATGTATTTGATTCTTCTGCAGTTTCTTTCTTGTAGCTGGTTTACCTCACAGCTACATTGTTCACACTCCTTTGAAAGTAATTTCTGAGATCACAATAAGCTAATCATGTTGACCTATTTACAAATACCAAAAAACAATATGTAAAGATCAGTTCTTTAAACCACAATAACTTGTGAGCTTGCCATTAAAAAAAAGAAGAAAAAAGTGTGACATACTTTTAACTGTTTATGTTAACAGTTTTAACACCACTACTATGGGTGTAGTGCTGTTAAAAAGTTGGTATTCTTAACTTCTTCTTGACCTGGATTGTGTCTCAAACATGGTTCTAGTTAGTGTCTGATGTGGACAACATGGAAACAGAGAGTAAAATTTCCAGTAATCAAGTGAGCATGATTCTCCACAGAACCTAACCATCAGACAAGAAGTGAATACTTGTGGCAGGAAGAAAGCATGAAGTCCATAAGATTTTCATTTCCTTGTCCCCAAATGTCAGTCTCAATCCAGAATAACTGACAGCTGCTTCCCATCTAAAAAGCTTTAAACATAAAATACTCTGTTTTCAAAGCAAACCTATAAACCTGACTAAATAAAAACACAGTACTTGCAGAACCTTAAGGTTGCCTGTGATCAACAGTGACAAAACCTATCACTGTCCAGGCTTGTAGGTTAACAGAGGCAATGCAAATCCTTGTCACAGCTATGCATTTTCTCAGTTCAGTGAACAGTGGCCCATGTGTTTAGCAAAATAAATTCCCATGATCCTCATGGGAGGATCATGAGGAAGCTAATGAGAACTTCCTTTTCTGGTCACACTTTTACTTGTTTTGGTCAATTCTAGAAATTAGTGATTAGATGGTTTAAAAAAAATGTCATACATTTTGAGATCAAGACAATGCTGAATGAAGCCACTCTACAACATAACCCTACTAACTATAAATTTTGTCACAATGCCATTTTTCTTTTAATTCAATAGCAGGTAAGCATTAATTAATATTTCTTCTCCTTATGTTAACATAAGATTAAAGTAAAAAATATCAGGGCCTACCTTTCTAACAATTAATTCCACTTTTTTGTAGCTGCCTTCAGTGTTACATATTACTTCAAAATTCTGCTGTGGTATCTGTTCTCCATGTTTTTCTATTATACTTTCAATACCAAACCATATTCTGCAAAGACATCATTTGGTAGCAGTTTTCTCTGATCTTGCTTGCTGATTTTGTCACCAGTTTCTCACCACCTGACTAATCAGAGCAGCCTACTGGATTTATGCCAGGTGACCTCTCCTTCTACATAAACTATATTCACTCAGTCTATTTTGCTCATTTTCTTAAGGTTGTCTCATTTCCTCTATCATCATCCTTGATGTTCCCTTCCAAATCTATGTCTACCTTGTTTTGCTGTATACACAGAACTGTGATAATTTGGATGTATTTCTTAAATGCAGTAAACAGCATATGAAATTTCTCATATTAAAAAATACTGCATTATATAACACCCAAAATTGGAACTTATTCCATCTGAGTTGTATTTTGGCAATTCTGGCACGGGTTTGGAAAAAGACAAATAATTCAAATGCAGAAATACTGAGCTCATGATCCCACAGAGCTTTTCCTATACTACAAAACACACAATACAGAAAAACATGAAAAAAACACTTCTATATGCTGTATTATAGCATATAACCATACTGAAAGTGAGCACAATTGAATTAAAATGGTTTCATTTCCCAGGTAAGCCTATTTTCCCTAGTAGCACTTCTCTCTGAACAGAGGCACACCATGCATTTTGGAGAACACCAACCTAAACAGCTGTGATTTACATCCTGCTGTGATGATCTCACTTAAATTAGTTGTAAGGGGAGGTTTTGCAAAGCAGACATAGAGCCAACAGCAAGTCTAAAGTTCTTCTATCACCTCTTGACCATCAGACATCCACCTGGTGGGCACTGATATGAGCCAGGATGAGTTACATGGAAATGGAAACAGAACCTTACCTTCTGGCCTTTGATCCCAGGTGGGCCTGGAAAGCCCATGGGGCCAGGATCACCCTACACAACAAAAATATCCAGAATCAGTGAGTTTCACTGGAACATGACCCAGGGTTATGAACATGCAGCACTTAATATCTTCTCTGCACTCTTGGACATTTGGTATGGAGAACTAGTTAATGTTTGATTTTTATTACTTTTTTAGAGGAAGAAAATTGAGAAGGCAACAGTTCCTGAGTTACAACCATTGAGTGCAACATGTCTGCCCCTGCAACATGGCCAAATCATGGCTGGAACAGACTTGGCTCACAACCTCACAACATTTACTTTTAGCCAACAAAAACAGGAGTGAAGAAGCCACACAGTTCTTGAGGCAACCCTTTTCTCAGATACAAGTGGTTTCACCTCCAATTAATATATAACCACTACTGTGTATTGTTTGTTTTAATGTTATGCCAACAATCAGCAGCCAAGAGCCAGGACACCACTGTGGTGTGTGCTGTGCAAAACAGCATGAATCTGATCTCTGTGAAAGACAACTGGAGAGGTGCAGATGGACAAAGAGGCTGTGGGGGAACACTGCTGTGCTCTTCAGGTTCTCCAAACTTCACAGCCACATGGTGGTATATGGCAATAAGAATCAGAGCATCTCAAATGCTGGGGAGATGGAAAAGAAGACACAAATTTTTATGGTTGTTGCAGATGGGGAAGGAGGGAAGGTTTTTTCAGCTCTTCTTGCTCAGGACTGACAGTGAAGAGATTCACTCTTTCATGATTAGTGCCTGAATTCAAACCCAGTAAATCAAGGAATGCATCCTGGCAGTGAGTTATTGTCCAAGTAAATTTAAATCCATTAATTAGAGTGAACAAATTTGATTAGAGGGAGAAAATTAAGAATGGAAAATAATGAGAACTATAAAAATGCATATCAATCCCATAATTTTGGATTATAGATGCAGTCTACATGTATTTAGGGAGAGCCATACAAATGTATGACTGGGCTTTAAACAGTTCTGTGACTGTTTGGGTTCATGCCAAAGAACACAGCTTGAGTTTCAGGCAGCCATGTACAGCTCACCACACCATGATCTGATTGCCAAAAACCTGGCTAGATTAAAATTTTTTCTATAGAAGCTGCACTTCAGTGCATCAACAGATATTTCTGAATTCTTCCTCAGCAGCCCTTGAACATTGACAACATATATTTGTGAATTTTAGGGTTTGACAGCATGGATGCACTAAAAAATAAGTTACATACACATCAGCAGCTAGGAAACCATAGTTATTTGCTAATGTTTTTTTCATAAAAGAGAGCAGTCTTCAACTCCTACAGTGCTTCCTACTTGGCATAAATATTTAACAACTGATCTACTAGTATGTGCTCATAATAAAACTCAGCATAAATACAAGATATTCTTAAAGATGCAGCATAGGCTAACACATTAGAATGCAAGCATCCAATTAGATTTGAAGTGTTATCACATTACTACATATGAAACTTTAGTGTCAATCTGAAAATGAAACACAATCACAAGTTTTCAAGCCTACAATATCTGTGAAGAATGGAATATTTCAATATTTATACTCAAGTACTTTGGGCAGAGAAGGCAACAACTAGTTTGGCTAAAGTTGTTTAGGAGGCAGTAGGAGGAAAAGCCTCTGAAGTGAAAGGATAAATTTTAGCATCAAGAGTCCATTTTACAAAGCAGTTCAATACAATACAATGTGCAGCAATGTGTGCACTTGTCATCACCAAATTCTGTTTTACACAACTTTCTGGAATAATGCAAGGTACTAAGGAAAACTGGAATCTGTGCTTTGTTATATCAGTGTAAATCTAATCCAATTTCATTGTTTCAAAGTCCTTACATTTTATTTTTTAAAATTAAATCAAATACATAATTTAAGTTTCAACTTTTAATAAATTTTTAATCTTCCTTGGATTCATTATGTCACCTGTGTCTATAGTAGTCAGTCTAACATAATTAACTGCTAAAATACACCAGTGTTGAAGTAAATACAAAGCATTTTGCTGTTATAATTTTTCTGAATATTAAACAAGACTTCACAGAAGAATGGGACAGACAAAACATTTTTCTATAAGTTAGAAAATAATACCTTTTCTCCAAATTTTGCCCGTCCTGGAGAGAATCCTGGGTCTCCTTTAGGGCCCTGTTACAGAGAAATTAAGCTCAATAATACCATTGGAAGAGAATTTTGAATAATATATGCTAAAACAAGTATTCTCAACTGTTACAGCAAGAGCAGAAAAAATTTAAATGTGCTTCCTATTACAGATATTTTTCTCATAACTTTTTCAGTAAAGAACTAGGAAAAAAAATAGTACAGGCTCACACTGAAATGAGATTTACATTTTCCAAATTTTGTAAAGTCACAAAATTTTGAAAAGCAGATTTTTTGGTAAATCCAAGCAGGATTAGAGCAGATGCTCCAGCCAGATTGCTCTGCCCCTGTGTCCATCACTTCAGGGCACCAGATTTCCTCCAACAATGTGCAGGATTATCATCAATTGTATGAACCATTACCTTGTACAGGTTTCCTCAGGCTCAGCCTTCCCACAGTGCCAAAATCCACAAAAATAGATTTTCATAACTAATCTGTTTTTCAAAGAGCCAAGAATAAAGCCAAACCTTATGGATATTATTAGATTACTTTATAAACACCCCCAATTGTTTATCAGGAATTAAATGCTGAGGGATTGGCCATTGGTAGGAACTGTTGGCCCTCACTCAGGGCTGGACACTGCTGCAAGGATATTTATGCTGTGCCATGTTTCAGAAGCAACTGCATAAAGGATCCTTCAGCACAGGAGGGAAACATTCATGCATCTTATAAAATAGATATATTATATTATATTAGCTATATAATAAAATTCTGTCCTCATTTACTGCTAGAAATTTCTTGCAACTCATCTGCCTTGTTTTAATATCAAACAAGAGTGTTTGTTTCAGTGTGGTCAACTGGATCTTCACAGACAAAACTTCAGGAGCACCTGGTTAATTTTTATTTAGAAGAAAACCACTTCAGAATGTGCTTGTGTTGAAAATTCAACTTCTAATCTAACAGAAATGAATGAGATCACTAAGCACCTAGTAATACATATATTTTGACATTTAAATAAAATATATATAGGTACATACACATATATACAATTCCTTATATTCTTAAACTAATGGACATAGCTACAAAACTGATCACAATTATCATCCAGTGGAGGGAGAAAATAAATTACAAAACAAAGCCTAGGAGTAATTGGCTACCAATAATTATTTTCCTAGAAATGTATTCTATTACATAGCCAGCATAAATATAGTCAAGATTAATAATGAATCTTTAACTGTCCCTATAGAACTAGATAAAAATAAAAACACACACAAAAACCATAATCACTTGGTTTTACAGCACATGACACTGAAAGCTTTATTAAATTTCTTTTTATGTCCTCAAGCAAATTTTAGCACCTGTCATGACATGTCAGATTCCTGCAATTAGGAATCATACTAAGCAAATCATGGTGCTGCCTTTTTCCTAACACATCTATCAAATTGTTCAAGCTAAATATGAGTTGAAGGCATTCTGCAACTGCACAAAACTGTCAAATCTATTTAAAGGGCCCATGCTACACAAGATTGAAGATGTTATTTGAGCTTTAAATCCAGCATTTTGTCTTTGACTTTAAATATCACTTCCATAAATCTTCAGAAAATTATTCTAGCATATTAATAAATAATAATGTCGCAGGTATTAGAATATTTAAATATCAAAGTTTTGACATGGACAATAAAATAGCAATTTACAGGGACTGACAGTCTACATTTTTCCTTTTTTTTTAAAGCAAAGCAAAAGTTTACAGCAGTGAAGCATTTAAACCTCAATTTATCAGAGGCTGAGCTGATTTATAGGAACTCTTTTGGGAAGTAGAGATTACTTGCAAAGATAACAGTTTCCAAGTCATCATTCTGCACACAGAGGTGATTTCCTTTCCACTGAATAATGTGCTATTTTGTTTTGATCTGAAGTTCAATTTGATTTATTACATTTAATTAAAATATGTTTATAGTAGCAGTCTCCATCTGTAAACTAAATAAGGCCAATTACTTCTATTACAGGAAATAGTTCTGGGGCTTCCAAAAAGTATTTATCCATGTCACCATGGATAAATAAACTCACCTTGGGACCTGGCAATCCTGGCAAACCTGGGTTACCATGTGGTCCTGGAATACCCTGTTAAAAAAACCCAAACAAATGAAGGAGAGCAACGACTGGGATTACTCAGTATACCCCTGAACAAATGTGAATGGATTGCAGAGAATAATTTTACTGCATCTTTCCTGCTTTTAAAATCACTGTTTAGGATTTTCAAAGGATTTCCAAGAAATAAAACATACACATCTTCCTAAAAATTAAAAGTGAAAGTGATACCCCTTTTTTATTACAAATCTCAGTTTCCATTGTTTTCCCAAGTAATTCTTAACAGGTGTTTGGCATAGTCACTGCAATGTTGCTCTCCAGCTACAACACTTGAAGGCATGGAATAAAAATCAGTCAAATCACATTCTGAGGTACCCAGCTATACACTGCAAAGGGAAGGAAGTGGATGAGTTCCTAGTGACTTAAAAGGTGTCTCAAAGCAATGCATCCCACCTTCTTTTAAAAAAAAAAATCAGATTCTCCTGATTCCCCCACAGCTAGTGTAGAAAATGAACTTGTCACTAAAATAATTCAACTTAAACTGTTCCAGGAACAGAATAAGCTACCAAGACCATCTACGCCTTCCAGCATAAGTGTCAGTTCCTGCCACACATTCAGCAATCTTCACTCCTTGAAAAATTGCACATTAGGGAAAATATTTGTTGCAATGCTTGTCAGCAGCTATTCATCTTCCCAGTACTGAAGGACCAAACTGGCGAAAGTCTGTCCCTGATGAAATGGCAGCAAAGCTTCTGTTGAATTCACCAAGGCCAAAATTCTTCCAAAATCCAAATATAATAAAAATACTTTTGAACTTTCTTGTATACTCAGTGGTATAACAACAGATAAACTCAGTGTTTGTCTTTCTGCCACACGAGGCTGCATTTACCAATTACACCTTGCAGTGACACTGAAAGCTGCATCTCTTAAGGGCTCCCTCTCACTAGTGACAGTGTTGACATAACCCCACAGAAATGCTAATCCCACGTGCTGTTTGAGAGATTAATTTGCACACTGGCAACTCTGGAGGCACTCTCAGGGATTTAGGAGAAAAGAAACAAATAGAAAGTGCCAGCAGTGCTGCAGTGGCTCCTGCTTTCACTGCCTGCAGTGTTACTGTCCTGGGACACAGTACTGGAATAAAGTGCAGAAGGATTCTCATGGAATGAGGCATCAGAGGGGTCTCATGTCATCACTAATTCTGAAACCGCTGAAATTTCATTATCAAGAAACTTGGAACAAGCCAAGACACTTACAAAACACTGTCACATGTGAACTTCTTTACCACAGAACTGAAGGGATCAAAATCAGTTTTCAATGGAAATCTCTAACCATTAATCTTACATGCCCCAAGTGTCCCAACCATGTGGATCTCTGTCAGGATCAGGTTTGGACACACACTCTGATGAAGGCCCAGGAATGCAGCTCTGCACTCTGTTGCTTCCCTTTGACACTTTGAGTCACATTTCTGGACCACAAATGGCAGCTCATGTGAAGGAAAACAGAAGTCACAGGGCAGGCTGCTGGATGAAGAAGTGACTTTTGAGTCAACAAAGTTTTCCCAGGCTTTTTGGCTCACAAAATTCCTTTCCTCACATGCATCACCACTAGCTGCACCTGCCTGAATTTATCAGTATTGTACATACTGAAGAACACTGACATTTCAAAACAATTTATTTTTTATCAAATAGTTTTATAGACTTGCTTGGCCCATGTAAACATATTTTAAACTCAGAACTACTGGTAAATATTAACCTCAGCCATTTTCATACTTTTCCAGGCACCTTACTGTAAGCTGTCCCTTCACATTGGAAAGCATATCCTATACAATAATTAATCCAGAGAACTCACACAGTGAGTACTCTACACCTGTAAAAAGACTTTCAGAAAAAAAATCCCAAATTGCAGCTGGGCAAGGGCAATCTCACCAATAGGCATGGCTTTAAACATATGAACAGCCTCCTCTAAAACAAAGAAAACTCTGAAGTTGTGAGGATCTACTTGGATATGTGAGATCCTGCCTCTGATGCCAGACATATCCTTGCCACAGGCAGTGTAAAATACAGAAAAGCTGAGTGGTAAGAATTGTCAGCTCTTGCATAGAAGGATCCAAGAAGTCATGAAGAGATGAATTTGAAGGAATACTTTTCATTTTATACTTTTATATGTGTCTCTTCTACTCCCTTGCCTCCAAAATTCTCTGGAACACCAGTTTGGTTTTTGGCCTCTTTGACCAGTGCATTTCCTACCCATCAGGCCAAGTTTAGACCAGGCTGTGCTGTGCTGGCTCTCAACAGGCTACTGAGCAGCATCTTGTTTAAACCTTCCTCAAAGGCTGAACCAAAACTCCTCCCACACATCTCCTGAGCCCTCATATAAACTTTCCTCCCACTTTCCATCTGCCTTGCTGACTCCAGCACAACCATTCCCCTCCCCAGCTACCATGGCCTGAAATCACCCACACACCAAACCTTCACCAGCTGCCCTTCCCCTAAAACCTGCCCTGATCAACCAGGACCTCAGGGACTGCTCAAGCAAATGGTTTTTGTTGCAAACACAGTTGCACAACCCCAGTGGCACAGCACAGGCTGTGTGTGCCATTCACTGCAGTGGGGGCACAGGTCCCTGTGGCAAAGCCCCTGCTGGCTCCCCAGGCACAGGGCAAGGCTGCTGGCCCTGCTCCTGCTGGGCTGTACCCACTCACACAAAATAAACCAGCTCCTACTGTAGCTCACTTCTTTAGCAAAGCACCCTGACAGCAATGTAGGATCAAGCTGCTGAAGCTCAAGAGACAAAAAGAGGTTTTGGGGATTACTTCTTTCTCCCCCCTCTGCCTTGCAGTGGTTAATTTTGTATCTATGCCTGCTCCTCTGAGGCTGAATTTCTCACTCCCCTTCACTCCAAAACAAATCAATGTGGCTTTAGATGGCAGCAGATGGGAGCAGCATGGAAAAACTATAAGTTAATATTTGGGAGCAGCAAAAGCCAGGTACAAACATAACAATGCTCAGGGTATGCACCCATACATGGAATTAACTACACTGGAAGCTCACAGCAAGAAAAACAGTTTGTCTTGCTTTAACCTATCTGCCAAATTTTCAGAATCACACACTTTCTTAATCACCAAGCATATGAATAAAGTTGAGAAAAACAAAATTATGCAAACTCCAGTCTGATTTTTGGTGACCTGCCTAGAGGTGCAGAAGAACATGGTTGTTTTACTCACCCGAGGACCTCTCTTCCCTGAAGGACCAGGTAAACCTGGAGGACCTGGAGGACCCTGGTGATAGAAAATCAAAGCAGTTGAGGCCAAAACCTGACACAAGGACAGTATCACAACTCTAGATGAGACCAGTTTTGCTAACTGACAACCTTGTGCTCGTGCTGACCTCCTCAATTTGAAAACCAATTCCAGAACTACAAGAAAGTGTGTTTTTAACCTGACTCCAAATCAGATTTCTGTTGAGAAATTATCTTGTGTCAGAGAAATTGGGGCTACCAATCTGGATAGTAACCTTTACTTGAGTGTACTGGTACTAAAGGAAGAAAATATTTGATGAAGAAAGAAAGTGCAATGTATTTCCAACAAAGGATGGAGAATAATTAAGCCTTTCCAATAAGCTTGCTGGCATGCCAAACATTTTAGAAAGGCTGGAGTAACTGTGAAAAAATAAGATACCACCTCACAGAAATGACAAATATGAAATAGAGAAAATAAATGTGGACAAATTACTGTTCAGTTTCCTGAACAGGAAGAAGCTATTAAAAGCTTCTACTAAGAATAACTGGTAGCACATTTGCCCTTCTATATAATGAATATCATTTTCTTTAATGATCATGCAGACATTTTAAGATGCTAGTATATGATCAAATGTATCTTTTGCAAATTAATTAGATTATTAGTCACCATATTAGACAGTGTAACAACCCCTGCATATAAATCTGATTGTTTTGAACATAGAAACCTTTCCTTTTCTGTATAATGACTGCTGTTAAGATTTGAAACTCCAGGATCTACTTCATTGTACTCAAATACAAATGAGTGCTCCAAACTAAAATCTGCACTACTTTATATTATATTTCACCTACCAAATTAGAGTCCTACAGAGGGATGGGCTGCTCTTAAGGGTGAATTCAGCCCCATCCAACCTGCACAGCAAGCCCCAGCTGTAACAGGAACCATGTACTTTCTGCAAGGGCATCAGGAATTCAGGTCTCTTGAAGGAGGTCAGTGGATGACAGCAGTCAGGGTTCAACCTGCTCTGTCACCCAGGCTTCCTCACACTGCTCTGTATGTGTGACATCCTCTCAGCTGAGACACCAGGCAAAACACTGAGCACCACACTGCCCACCATCAAACAACAGTGATGAAAGCTGGCTGAAAGGAATATCAGGAAAACCAGAAGGGCCATTATGGTGGCTGAAATCACTGACACGAGGGTTTTGCTAAACAGGAAAGAGATAAAAAAGGGAAGTAAGCAAAAAAAAGACAAATAGCCTTGAGGATTTTATTAGCAAGCAAAATTTCATTAAGGCAAAAGCTGGATTTTTGAAAAACTCCAGTTTTGTGTGATACTTTTTTTTTCTTAGAAAGGTAATGTCACTGCAGAGAAGACAGTGCTGATTACGGAATTTAGGCATTGTCAAGCTAATTACATTAATTTGGCCAAAATTCAGATCACTTATGCACAGTTTCAGGAAACCCACTGTTCTAAGGACCTAAAAATATGAATTATTTCCTCTCCAATTAATCATAATAAACATAGGAGTTTAAACATAGTTGGGAATATCTGCCTGTCCATACATGCTACATTAAGTCACGCTGAAACCCATACCTGCACTTCCCTCTCTGTGCAATTTAGAAGACACAAATCTGTGTAACAGCCCTGATCTCTAGATCAAACCATAACATTTCATGCTTTTAGCATAGGATGTTCTCTATTCATTATGATTGCATAAATGCTCACTAACATCCTCATTTTTAAGAAGTAGAAAGACCCCGTGTTTAACAGCACAAGAAATGTAACAGGGAGATACATGGAAAACTCTTGACCTGGCATTCTTGTCCAGGTTCAAAAATGCACTTGAAAAGGCACAGAGAGCTCCCACCCTGCCCTGCTGAAGCAGTATGTTTTTAATATCTCCTCTCAAAATGTAAGTCAAGAGATGCCTTTTGATTAGATAATTATCCTGGGACTACAAAAGAAAACATATTTTTTGTTAAGTGAAATAGTTGCAACTAGTGTGCATTCTTTTGTGATTTGTGTTCTTCTCTATCCCTGTTACAGACATTTCCTTAAAAATACATTAATAGCTAAACCCCACCATTTTCCTAATAAAATCTTACTGAGTATTAAGATCCCTGATCTTTGTTGCTGATTTGTTGAATGAGGGCAGTGAGAACATTTTTACCTATGTGGCCTTTACATTTTTTTTAACACTAACACACTTCTTTGCAACAGAAAACAAACGAATACCCAAATCCATTCCACCCTTGCTTTGATTACTCTAATTCAAACATTACTATTTCTTTTCATACAAAAAGAAAACCACAAAAAAAAAAAAAGAAAAAAAAAAGAAAAATCTAATCACAACCAAGCCCTCAGAAAACCCTAAAAGAAGCGGCAAAATTTTGAACTAGGCAGACACAGATCAATAACACCTTCCCAGGGCATTTTAAAAGAAAGTCAGCTGTTGTGGATGAAGTTTTTGGTTCATAATAATAAACAGCTGGCCCCAGCCATCCAGGTGTTTGATTAAAATATTAAAGGACTCTCCTTAACCAGAGGATGTTACTCTTTCCAGCACAGACTCCTCCCTGCAACGCAGGCAACATCTCTGCTGAGAGCAGACTTCAGTGGAGCACACCTAGGTCTCCCTGCTTTCCCAACTAGCAGTTACACATTATTCTGTCCTATGTATTTCTACAATCTGGGAAAGCAACTACAACTTCAAATCAGTATGACTATCTTTATACTTGCTAGGCAGCAACTTAAGCCTCTCAGGCATCCATGTAAACCACAGAAATCAACATCTGAGAGTGAGCCAATCTCTCTTAAACCAAGGAATAAGTCACTTGTTTGAATAGCTTTTCTTCCAACTACTGGAAACAGTAATTAAACAAGCCTGAAGCAATTAGAAATTTTAATGTGATTTTTAGCATTTTACACTTTGACCACCACTATCAAACAAAACAAAAAGAAGTTACTTTGCATAAATACTACAGACACTGACTTAAAATTGTTTAACAAAATCAGTTTGTTCAAAACCAACCGTTTGTACCTTAAGAAAGATACTACAACTTACTGTCTTTAGGAGTTGTAAAAACTTCATTTAGCTATTGAGCGAAGAAGCTCAAGTTCCAAATAGTCATTGCTTAATCCTGAAATAATAAAAGTAGATGCTACTCTTCCAGAAATTTTCACAGCTTTTCCAGTGGTCACTGGAATAAATGTAAGGAACTTTCCTAGACATGAAATAACTTACATTATTTTCCTAGGTACTGAAGCCCTGTGTTATTTGTGTTACATGTGTTTTAAACTTGACCTATTACCCAGAGGTAATAGGAAACATCTCATTTACCTTTAGCAAGTCTCTAAGATTTCAGATGCACAGCAATAAATCCTGCATTAAAAAGTTAAAACTTCTGCACAGGCACATGTTGATCCTCACTGCCATTCACTGCCTACTCACTGAACTTTCTCTTGTGAAGCAACTATGAAGTTTCTCACTAAAAGGCTCTTGACTGTATCTCAGTCACTTAAACTCAGCTCACCCCAAACTATTCTTTTTCAAAAGACTAAGTTAAAGAAACATACCAGTTTAACACCTGGTTCATCAAATATGAGGGCAGGCAGTCCTTCAGCAAAACAAAACACCCATGAAACTTTCTGCCCATCATCACCAAAATACCTGCAGTGCAGCAGTGAAGCAAACAGAACCATCAAGCTCCAAACCTCTTCTAAAACCTCCCCACGAGGAAATTTCACTTCTAACAATGCTAACAAAATTTGTTCTATTGTTCAGGTATCACTCTGATAAGCTATATTTTCCTTTTATCCTACCTAAAATTTCCTTCTCTGTCTTGCCACACTTTATGTGAAGAGGCAAAAAAGTATCTTTATTAACTAGCCCTTTGCAAAACTATAACTATATTCATTCCTAACTTTCATTATTAAACACACTTTTGTTTTAAACTTTGCTCAGAATCATATTTTCTACAACTACACCTGTATTACTGCAATCCTTTCCATCTGTCTACATCCTTTTCAATGCTCCTCATCTAAAATTGAGGACACCTCTCCAAACTGCAACCTCATCATACCCAAACCAGTAGAAAAAGTAGCCTGTCTCTGATAGTCACCACTCCTAATGTATCAAACATCACAGCAGGAAGATGTATTTATTCTCTACTGCAGTATAATACCAACCCGTGTTCCTCATGACTGTCGAAGCAGTCACTCCCCATGATCTATTTGTACTTTCAATTTCTGTATTATTGCACTAAGTTTACTCCCACTGGTTTTAGACCTGGAATTCCGATCCTGTCACTCAGAATTTTTCTTTGTGCTCCTAGCTGCTTTGCTTACCCTCTTTAAGCACTTCATACAGATATTAATTTAACTACTGAGCAACAAGGATCCTACCAAATTTGAATGTACACCTATTGTTTTAATTCTTGCTTCATTTGCATTTCACTGGAAACAATAAAATCTGCACACTTCTCTTTCCAAATGCCCTAGAGCAGGCAGTCACCTCTGTATGATTAACCTCCTTTCTTTGCAGTTGTGGAAGTCTCCCTTTCTCTGTCAAGAATTCCTCCAATAATCAAACCAATGTTATCAACATCAGAAAAAGATATATATGGCTTTGGGTTATGGATTAAAGTTTTTCAATATTGTTGTGCAGAAGATAGAGAAACTGCAGCAGTTTTAGGGGAATTAAACTAAAGGTTTGAATTTTTAACAATAACATTACTATTTGCTACTAAAAATAAACCTGCTAGGATCTAAACTTTTTATCTGCATCATCTGGTACTGAGATTTCTCAGCCTGGGCAGGGAAATGCATGAAAGGGATTAAATGACCAATATATGCCCTGTGGTCAGGGGGAGCCTCAAGAAGCAATTTTGTTCAACTGAGAAATAAGCAAAGAGTGCAACCAGCAGAAGTGTGAAAGGTTAGCTGAGAGTAAAATAAGTGAAATAAGCTAAGTGTGTACTGCTATTCATTCAGCACTAGATTTAGCATCTCTGAAGTGCTCTCCCAGTGTTCTTACTCTCACACCCCTTGATTGCAATAGGACATCCCATCCAGGGCTCAATTCTGCTCATTGCAGGGCTTGCCATTTCTCTTTCCACCTGGCAACAGTTGCAGACTACTCTTTACCAGCTAGAAGGAACACCACCATTTGGTCTTCTACCATTCCTCCTTCTGGCAGAGCATCTTGAAAATCTAGAAAAACTTTTCCAGTAGAAGAAACTAATCCCTAGTTCATTTCTCTTGGAAGGCCACATCCTGTGCAGATAGGCCTGAAGATGCAATTACCTACCAGCAAGTAACATAAATCAACACTTTAGCTCACACCAGCCTCTCCTCCTACCAGTGTGGGACTATGCATCATGTAACTGCAAACTACTTTAGGATTGTGCAATGAAAAATATCAGCTTGAAAGTTAAACAGTTAAAAATACACACCACATTTATTTTTGTAATCTTTACAGATTGCCAACACCCTCTGCATCCCAAAAAGGAGTGGCTCATCAGATGAACAGATCAGCATTCCCTTGAAAGAACTGTTTCAGGAAATCTTACTATTCCAGTTTAAACTCACTTTATATTTTTCTAGGGGGGGTTTGGTCATTGCAACTGCTAGAATTTTAATCAGGGTTAATCTTAATAGTTTTGAAGAAATAGCTGTTCCCTTTTTATACCCTATCCATAAATGAAAGCCTGAATTCTGGAGCCCTGCTTTGCAGTGGTGGGTGAATTCCACAGCTGTGGGATCATGGAATATAAGGGGCCTAATTATACAAGGCAAGAATCAGTTCTGGTAGATGATTAAAAGCTAAAAGAAGCTGGGTAGTTAAAGAACCACAAAAGCTAGTTCTTGCCTGTCAATTCCAATAGAACGAACCTTAACTTCTCAGTTCAAATCTTGAAAGAAGATTCAAACCAACCACAACATAGCAAAAGGAGTAAAAAGAGGGGGTTTCATGCCTCATCAGGACTTTTTGCTGCAAGGGAAGTTTTCAAGTTCTTCAGTGTTGCTTTTTTTAGGCTCCACATTGCAAAGACTCTATGAGTACTTATGTACTAATCTGTTAGAGCCACACATATAAAAGCTGCTTTAATTCTTGTCTTCTCTACATGAGATGACTGGACTGAGAAAGGAAACCAAGATCATCTCTTCAAGTCTGAGACCAACAGCAGCAGCAGATACTGAGCCACACAGTCTCAATAGAGCACAATTCTTGGTTTCATGCAGAGATCTCCTCTCCCTTTGGTGTCAGCCTCTCTGGCAGAGCAGTGTTTTAGCTTTGCCTCTGTTCCAGCAGGTGCTGCTGGTCCCTTCAGCCAACCTGGGGCCCACAAAGGTCTAGATTAACTTCCCAGCTCTACCACAGATCTTTAAGACCTTGGGCATGTTATCTAAATCCTGACCCAGCTAAACATCTCAGCACAAATGCACCATATTCCCTACAGACTACAGTCTGCATTCCTAAGGAAGACAAACTTCTCTATCCCCAGTCCATAAGACAGCATTGAAGATTCAGACACCTCTGAACCCTTCAAGTCAGCTGTCACCTTTGCCACTGTATGTGCAGTGTCTGTGTGTAGTGACTAGAAAAACAACCCAGAGCACTTGCTTGGAGTTTCTCAGTAATGCAAATAACCAACATTATCAGCAGCCATTTCTGTGACGTGAAAAAGAGCAAAATTAACTTTCTTGGCTGTGACTGACTGAAATCACAACAAACGAGCTACAGGCTAAAATTAAAACCTTCCATTAGTAGTTACTAAATATCCTAAGGTCCAAAAATGGAAAGTAACCTCATGCTGATGACAGCCACATGCTTAGTGACATGTCACCATAAACACTATCATAAGGGACAAAGAGAGAAAAAAAGACTGACTTCACAATCAAAAAAGATTAAGCAAGAGCACTTCTGGAGCAGTGTGAATTACTCGTTAACACATTTTTCAATTGTGCAACAATTACTATGTGCCTGGATCCTCTTTAGAGTAAAAAGTGAACTTTTGAATAGGTTCTTAGTTGTTAACTAGTTCAAGAAAAAAATATTTCAGTGCTGAAAGAACAGACACAATAAATTTATGGCCATATTTAAACATATATTAGGAGCTGCTTAACACATATCAAATTGCTTTCCAGTAATAACCACACAGATGAACACTTACAAAACCAAAAACAAACAAAAAAAGCAAGTAAAATTATTTCCTTCATGCTATGGTTTAAAAATTTTAACCAAAATCTCAGACAAGCACGAAGCATGATCTATCATATTTCCCAGGCTAAGCAGGAACTGATGTTCTTTCTGGTCTGTAGCTTCATATATATATAGGCACATTTTTATGTATTAAAAAGTTTATGAGCCTTGTGCACACAATAAGAAAGGATAAATGAATTTCTATTAAAAACACTTCTGTGCATTTGCAATTGTATCAAAAATCACTTACCCTGTAAACTGAAAAAATACCTCAAAATCTTGAAAGACTGTTCTAAAAACCATTTTCCATGCAGGTTTGCTTAACCCCATAACCTTGGGTTAAGAATGATTGCAGACTAGATTCTGAAGCTGTTCTATTTCTACAACTATAAACTGTGACAACATTGCTCAACTAAGACAACTGTGCCAGTCTTCCAAGCAGCCTGGTTGTTCTTTTTATGGACCAGCATCCATATTTGTGAACTGCATTAAATTAGCCTGCAATTTTATTATGTGAGCAGTCTCTGTAATTAGTAATTACAAACATCCAGCTGCATTCCAAATTTTAAAGATGTCTGAGTTGCCGACCACTTCACCAGAATTTGAATATCTTGGATGTCGATATATTCTTCCAGTAAATAAAAGTATATGACATTTACATTAAAATTACATGTGAGAAAAAGACACATTTAAGGCAGACAAACATTTGTACAATACTGGAGAAACAAAGCTGGGAGAAACTGCAGTCACAGCTTTGGCATGCTTGGAGAGGTTTCTTTCAAAGCCTCTGTTAAATGTATGCTGCTGCAATATAGTAAAAAGAGTAATAAAGATAACTTACAGGAGGTCCAGTTTCCCCCTTTGGACCTCTGACACTTCCCCTTTCAAACATTTTGCCAAGATCTTCATAGTCATAAGCATAATTATCAATACCATTTTCATATCTGTTTTCTGTATGATAAGTCTCGTCAGCATCAAATGCACCTTCCTGCCCCAGATGGAGTTGATTATCCAGAGGGAGCTCAGCAGGCAAACTGGACAGAGTTGTGTTGAAGATTTGCTGCTTTTTGTTTGGTTCATCTAAATGCTGTTTTGCTTTTTCCATTCCCTTGCTTTTAGTTTTACTCTGTTTTACAGGGGAGATCAGAGAAAGCTCACTATGTCTGCCTGCATCTTCTGTGGTATTAGCTGAACTATTTGGATAGGATTCTGCAGGGGTTTTAGTGATGTTTCTTTTTCTGCTCATCTCCTGCTGCTGAAGAGCCAGACCAATGTTCTCCTGGAGGTCTGTTTGAGGCCAAGCTTCCAGCAACAGAGGTTTGTTCTCTGCAAACTCCCATAAAGAGGCATTTCTTAACTCAAAGCGGTCTGGTAAAAAGTGAATCTGAGCAACGTTGGTAGCAGGCATGTTTGATACTTCTTTCCATCTATAAGCTGATATATCTTCCTGGTTTTCCTCATCAATGATCATCTTTGAAAAAGCATCCAGCCCATCTGGCAGGAGCGGAGCCCCAGGCAGAGATCGATAGGTTTCAGCCTGCCGGCACTGCTGCTTCACATATTTACAGTAGTTTGCAGAGGCTTCTGCAGAGGGGATAATATCGAGCTGACATATAACTCCTTCAAAGCTGACAGAGCGAGAGTTCATCCTTCCCAGGGTAAATACACCCTCTGAATCAAATGTCTCCACTTCAGAAAGTACTTCTCTGCTGTAGTACTTGTTTCCGCACTCAGCAAATATTGAGACAGTCTTGTCCCCAATGCCAATGGCAAACGAATGCCATTGCTCATTATGAACACAATAATCAAAGAACACTGGCCGCTTCCCTCCAGTGTACACCGCTACCTTTCTCGGTAGCAGCTGGACACCAAACTGCAGTCTGCTTTTGCTCCTGACACTGAAAAGAAAAGCATCACTGGCTCTGTAAGAGTACAGCCCAACCAATAGTGTGAACTGGTGCCCCAGATCCGACGGTATGACTCGAGCCACGCGGGACTCAATGCGTGCATCGCTGCTTAGCACCACTCCTGATGCAGTCAGACGAACACTCTGAGCTAACAGAGAGGATGCTGAGGGCACTGCTGTCTCTGATGGCTCTTGGACATCTTTCACAAGGCCTAGTTGATGAAGAACATCTATTGCTGTAAAAAGAAATAAAGGCACGCTGTTGATTTAATTTACAAGATCATACATTCAGATCCATATAAACAAATGTACACACAATATTTCAACAAATCTGTATCTCTCAGAGCATATACACTTCACACAGTAAGGCCACCAAATCCCTCCTGGAAGGCACTGATCTTTCACATAAATCAAATAAATAATTAAAGCCAGAGCAAAATTTCCATCTTAAAAAACAACCCAACCAAACTAAACAAACACAAAGGTCCACAAAATGCCCATCATAGGTTAATTCACTTATGAAAGTGAAAAATCCTCATTTGCTCTCTTCAAACTTTCCTGTGATCAGTGAATACACTTTGGTTAGTTCCTTATTTATTTAGCTAATCCTGCCTACTCTTTGAGCAGAGAATTGCTCTTTTTTTAGAAAACTTTTTCTTCTGCAAAAAACCTTCTGCAATACATCCATGCTGTTGCTCTTTATCTAAAAAGTTCAAATGAAAGCATTTGAAGGAAGGGTTGCTTTGTTCATAAGAAAGGACAAGCTATTTATAGCACAGTAATGCCTCCTTCCCCTCCACACAGTTTACTTGTTAGAGCCATGGATAAGGTGAACTCTGGAGCAGTGGAAGTGGTGAGGGGCAAGGAAAGAAGAGAATTGTCAGGACCCACGGGATAGTGCTCCTGACTTCTGGCTCACCTCTCCCCCTGAAGTGCACCAGGCTGCAGCTACCATGACAAGACATTGAATTAAGAATTCACTCCACAGCAGGAGACAATAAGGAGACAGAGCAGCCAGCTGTCCTACTGATTGATGTTCTATAGATTTGTCTTTAACATATAGAAATCTGGATAGATCTTCCTACAGGGAAGAATGAGCAGTGGTTTATTCACTGTTGGATTCTCTAGTTTCTCATTCAATGAGAGCTATGTCCTTTAAGCTTCTCCTTAATGTGGGCCATACAGTGTCTCCATCTTTTACCTGGCTAAATATCTTCACCTAATGGGCAGAAACACAACTATCTATCATCCTGATAAACTGAAATCACATCTGTTCTGGGATAAGAAATCAAAGCCACCTTTGGGTAAATCAACAGTTGAAGGTGACCCAATTAATTTTTTATTGCCTAAATCAGATTTGGGCAAGTTGGAGTTGGTGGGCATAGACACCTTCCTTCAGGATGAATATAAAGACACTGTTACATCCCTTATAATGCAGCTGAAACACTACAAAGGCTCAAGTAGGAGCTAAACCACACACCCCCAGGAGCCTTTCTGTAGGATCTCAAAATAAGACGGCATTTATAGCATTGATAGATTGATTGGTAAAACGGCCTGTTTGTGAAAGGTGCAAAAATATTGCAGATGTTGAATCAATATGCAGTCATGGAAATATGGAATGAGAAGATTAGAAGCTAAAGCATATGACATGGGAAAAGGCTGAAGGAGCAACATTTGCTTGGCCTAGAGACAGGAAGGTTTGGGGGAATCTAATTGAAATTGTCCATTTTCCCTCAATTGAGGCCATAGGGAAAGAGAGAAAAGCTGAGAAGTAACAGTCACAAGCTGCAGCACAAGAAATTTAAGCTCCATACAAATAAAAAGCATTCCCACCACAAAAGTGGTCAAGTGCTGGACCAGGGGACAGAGACATTGGGTAACCTCCACTCTTGGAGATTTTCAAAGACCAACTGGACAGGACCCAACAACCTGAAGTGACTTCAGCACTGACTCTGACCTCAGCAGGAGTTAGGACCAGACGAGTTCAAGGTCCCCCTAATCTAAATTTTAGGATTTTTTTCACAAGGGGAAACTAAAGACTAGTTTTCATTGCACAGCAGCATAGGATATCATGTTTCCACCTCCCACTGGAACAACTTCAGTGAAACATCTATATTAAAAATTACTTGCAGTATCTAATAGTTGCACTGATCCAATAAGCCTGGCTGGGCAGACACAGGCACTTTCTGTAGCATTTTGCTGAGGCTACTTTTGCTATGGACATGGTTATACTAAGTAAATAAAGCTATTATAAGGCACAACAAAAATTTAGAGTAAAGAAGAAAAGTTAAGGATTTGCTGCAATATTAAAAGAGCCACTGAAACAAATGGATGTTTATGCTTTAAGTGGAAAAAAGGTCTCCTTTCCCAGTTTCCCTTTCTCTGTTTACTGAATATATTCATAGCAAACTTTAAGAATAGACAGATGCTGGCTTAGTTTCAGTGCTAAATTATGAGAAGTGCCTGAGATTTCCTTGAGAGTGATTTATAAGTTGGAACTAAAGGCATCAACCTGAACACACTGTACATCTTGAAAATTAATTACACACCTTGTAGTGTTTCTAGTCATGTTTGAGATTCATGGACAGGCCAAGACTATCCTGGCAAGCGGCCAGTGCAGACGGAGGTATGGAGAAAGAGTATTTCTGCAGAAAGTCCTGTGTGTGCCAAGTTCTCAAGATGTTTTGCCTCAGAGCAATTAATTCACCGAGGCTGTATTTTTATCTGTCAGGCTGATAATAGAGGTCAGGTTCTAGTAGAGCTCTGAAGCACAGTTCCTCTGCTAATGAACCACCACTCTTTGCCAGGACCCCGTCCTGCCTGGTCTGCCTGTAGCTCTGGAGGAGAGAGCTGTGCTTGCACTGCCCTTCTGGAGGGAAGCTGGGAAGAAACACAGATCCTGAGCCATGTGCAATGCAGTCTTACACATGCAAATAGTCCCCAGGAAGAATACACTGCTCCACTACTTCTGTGCACTGGCAGGGCCAGCTGACTGCGCAAGGACAGCAGCTGCTAGTCCAACCTAAGGTTGTGTCTAAACATCACATCCTAACCTGAAATACTGGGCAAGAAGTTTTCTTTTTAAAAATTTTTAATTACATATTTTTATTTAAAAATAGTAATGCATGTGATCTATCCAAAGTATTATAAATTCAAGTATAAAATAAAAAGCTTAAACTGGTTTAAAATATCTTAAAAATTACATTCAAGCCTATCACAAGTAAATGGTAAACTGCAAGCAAAACGGCCAAATTTTTAGCAATTCTGATTTGAAAAGAGCACATAGTTTAAAGCTATTAAAGAAAATCATCAGCATGATGAAAAATAAGATTTCTTTTTCTATCCTGCAAATAGATTTCTGCAAACAATGACAGGTCTTGAGAGAGCTAAATAAATATTGTGTGAAAAATGACATCAAAAAAGTAAGTATAAAGGAATTACCCCTTGCTGACTTGCTGCGTGTTAACCCACTGTCAAGCCAAAAGGCTGTTCCAAACTTTTTTGGCCAGTCATTTCACTCCTGGTCCAACATGCATATTTATTTTATTTTAAGGCTTTCAGAAGCTCTTGGCAGCACACTGGATTTTGGGAGCAGGCAACCCTCTCATTCTTCCTCCCAGCATGACAACCACTATTTGCTTTACCTATCAGTTGTCAGTTTTCTTTGTTTACTCATGTCTGCAAAACATCTGTCTTCACTTACTGCTTATTCAATCCATTAGTCCCCCATATTGTAACAGCTCAACTTCTTGAAGGAAAGGTTGTTTTGAGTTTCTGGTATCAAGTGCTTTCCTTCCACTTTCTAGGAGATCTTTAAAAATTATTCACAACCTTACTGCACCATGAGGTAAGGCAAAACCTTACACCAGCTTTGGCAAAAAGCTTTCTGACCCTCACGTGGCACAAAAATAACCCCAGAAAGGAATTGGGGAGGGATGAAGGGATTTGACTATTGCATTGTTTCACATGCATGTTCCATTCAGTCCCTCTTGCTCATTTCCCATGTTGCTCCATACTCACAGCTACTCTGAAGGCAGGATCTCTGAGATACTCTCCCTGTTTCAGCAATCTTAGTACACACATATCTCCCTTTCCCAATGTGGATAAGGGAAAAGGGCCATTCATCAATCAGCTCCACCAGAACCAAGAGTAATTACTCACCAGATTGCCCATTTCCTAGGTGATGATGCACCTGCAGCTGGGTACATTAAGCTGGGTACCTAGCTGCAACAAATGCTCTCCTGGATGCCAGATCAGATTACTGGCATAGGAAAGCCAGCAAGACACATTAATTCTGCCTGTCCTTGTGCCCCACCCAAAGTATTATTCCTAAAGACTGAGACTGTATCTTTACATATACTTCACTGAACATGATTTATAGCAGCATACCAAACTGAACACCATGTATCTTCTCAGGTAAAGCATGCAGAGGCTGTCTCCTCAACTCAGGAGAGAAGGCATGTTAATTTGCTAGCATCTTCATGTTTGGCAGAATATTCTTTTTTCAAAACACAACTGCCAGGAAAGTTTAAAAACCAAGGTGTTAACATGCTCCCAATGGGCATGCAATTCTGTTCCTGGGCAAACACTAAGCACCACAAATGCAATAATGCAGCTCTGCAGCTTAGATACTGAAACTGAACTATATACTTGAAATGCTCTCTTTTTTCTGAGGAGGTTTCATTCTCTGAACTGCTTTTTCCAATGTCATTTATACACTGCGCAAATTAAGTGCAATAGGAACCAAATTCACTCATGGGAAGAAAGTTGCATCAGGGTTCAATGCATCATTTTGATCCCAAGCAAGCATTTAAAGAAAATAAAGTCATGTATGACACTTGTGCATCAAGGATGGAGAGGACATTTCATTCAGTAAGGCTTATCATATGGCTAGCTAGAAATGCTGTGGAATAACAGTAAAAACAATAACAACAAAATAATAACAGAAAAAAAGGAAACTCCTTCCTCTGCTGGTAACAAAAAATAATTCAATATAAGCATGTTGAGACCAGAGGCTTTACCCCATTTCTTCAAAGCTCTGTGCATAGAGGCATTCTCCTCCTACACCAGGAAACTGTAAACTGCTTCCCTAAAACTGCCTCTTCCCTTTCTGTCCCTGCAGGTCTGGAGCAGGGCAGGCCACACACATCTAACAGTGCTGCCCCTCCTCCAGTGAGAACTTGGCTGAGCTATTATAAAAATCCGGGAAAGTCCCATCATCACAAAAGCATATGGCCCCCATTGAGCTGGATGTGAAAAATCAACAACAAATCTTACCAGGCAAGCAATGGGCAACACCGGAGGGCAAAACTACAAAGGCAATGGGGGGGAAGCAAAACAAAAAATCCAAGACTGAAGGAAAAACCAAGCTTTGCCAATCTCTGGGAATGACAAGCAGGAAAAACGCGTTGGTGAGAATAATGGTGGGAGGCTGCTGAGATATCCCAAAGGGCTCTAGCAAAACATTATCAGGAATGAGTCTTGTCTTAACCACGCAACCCATCTGTTTGCATTCAGATGAGTATTTGCAGTTACACACTCACCAGCCAAGGATGACCTACTTCATGCTTCACCTGTACAGCCGAGGACCATGGTGGAGAATGGATGCTGCCACTCCCATGGCAAATAAGAAGTGACTAACTGGCACGTTAGCCTCCACCACTTTGGGACGCTGTCATTCCCAAAGCAGTCTCCAGAGCAAGCTGCACATCTGGTGCTGTTATAACAGCTGGCAGATTAAAAAAGAAACTAAAAACAAGACAACCCTATTTCCTCACATCATCTGCATCTGAATGCAAAGCCAAACGAATACCAAATTCCACATTTTGCCTCAACGATGCCAGCCTCTATTATGCGCAGTGGTTTGCCTGCCTTAAGTGCAAAGGTAACTCAGTCACAGCTTGCCACCCCCAAGGACACCCACTTGCAGTGAAGACACAATCAAAGCCTTTTCAATGTACAAGGCTTCTTTTTTATGAAGAGCTTGCTTAAATATGTAAGCAATTTCATAGACAGAAAATCTGAGTAATTTTCGAAAGGTCATCTTTTCCAAACTGGTGCTTTAAACTTTTGCTCTCATTATGCTGTAATTGGTATTTTCCTTAAGTCACATGAATTAATGAACAGAACCTAAGGTCACAAGTAACAACAGCCATTTTACTCTCTTCATCTACTAACATATTACACAAATGTCCTGTTATAAACAAAGCATTCTCACCTTGTTTGGGTACTTGTGCAACACCCACAGCTATACATGTTGCAATGAAAAGGAGAGCTTTCCTAAAAGGGAAAGAAAGGGAAAAAACATGTGAGAAAACATCTACAGTTTCAGAACTCCAAGGAATTAGAAACCTGATTCAAGATCCAAATGGCAGAATACCACTGACTTCAGCAAGTCCTGAATCAAAGCCATTCACACTGTCCAACTTTCCACTGATACTGAGAAGGTGTTTCACACTAAGATTGAGGTTGTGTGTGCCCTCATACATAACACGTATATTTTACACTGGTTTTTATTAATAAAATGACTGCATCTGCTTTATATCTTCTTGCAGCAGCTTTCAAATATGAATGCTGCTATGTAGTAAATTTCTTCCTGGAAAGAAAAAAAAATGCTAGCAAAAAACTGCATAAAATAAATGACAAGTTAATTCCTGTAGAGATCATTAGATACTTTAGATACTTTTGACGTCCTATCAGTCTTCTCACTAGATCACATCATCTTCCCATAAGTGAAAATGTTGTGTCAAACTTTTGTTCTTGTATTATAAATTTTTATCATGCTACAAGCTAGTCGTGCTCTTCACAAAGTGGAAAAAAAAATCCCATCACATTTCAACTCATAAGTCCATGCTCAGGTTAAAAAGTGTCATACTGATAGCTATCATAGGCTCACTGCCCTGCTTTCAGCCAGGGAGATAATCTTCTTCTTAGTAGCTGGTGGAGTGTTGTGTTTTGGATTTAGTATGAAAATAGTGTAGATAGCACACTGTGTTTCAGTTGTTCCAAAAAACATATATAAGATTGATCTAGATTATGTGCTCAAAATTCACTTTAAAAGTGTTGAATGCTGTACAGATTACATTTTTACTGTGATTAAGAACAGATTGTCTGCTGTTTCTTAATTATCATTTTAGCCAGATTAACATCTAATCACTCTCTTATCAGTGACTGAATCTTTTAATAAATGAGAAATCTATTTTCTGTTAATGTTGGACAACCAGGCACAGATGCATGTAACAATTATAGTAACTTCTATCTACTTAGTTCTAAGAAGAAATTTTTCAAAAATATCAGAAATATAGTTCTGATAATAAATAATCAACTCACACTCAAGCCCCAGCTCAAGCCTCTTGCTCGTTAATGCATGTAACCTCAGCGATAATATGGAATGCTAGAATGACTAAAAATGTTTCCTGGACCAGGTCAGAGAGCATTTGAGTATCTGGATTCAAGTGTATTTGAAAGTAACATAGTTGCAACTAAACACATTTAACTTCATATCACCTAATTTTGCCAGTTAATTAGTCAGATTTTCACATTAAAAAAAAAGGTAGGAAGAAAACACTACACTTTGTACATGAGCATATGGTTTAAACAGAAAGAAAAGATATCTAAGTATATATGCAAACACACACAGAGTGGTATTTAGTGAAAAGTCTTACTGATTCTTTAAAGGGTTTGGAATTCAAACATTTCAGAAACATCCAAGTACATGAAAACCACAGAGCAATAACCTGGTTTTATCAAGTGGATTTGTATATTGTGAGAGCTTAAACTTTGGCAAACAGAACAAATTAATAATTTAAGGAACTATAAGGCATGATAGTCATCATTGCCACTGTAAAATGGCAGATACATCATGTCTTTCAGAAGAAAATGCACATAACATATAGGATATTCAAAAATATGCACCAGTGCTTCAGCTCTGATCACAGAGGGAGGGAAAGGTGGAAACTATGCCTTACACCTCCCAACATGCTTGTAGGGGCATGTTCTTTAATTAACCACCACTACAATCCCTAGCTATTCTTCCCTTCAAGCTTTCTCCTGCTACAGCCATGAAATGTCTACTGGAGCAGTTCTGCCACTCCCAAAAAAACCTAACACCGACTGTTGTCCAAACAGCTCGTCCACTACAGGACACTCAGTTCCATTTTATCAGAATCCTAAAGCCCAGAATTCAAGTTCAAAGTTTCTTCATCACACAATGCATCATCTTTTGATCAAATGAGACGCTCAGTGACAGGAGACAGCTGTGCCAGAAAAAAAGTCCATGTATTGCACTGTATCAGCTAAAACTCAGGACAACCCTTTATTTGACCTTTATTATTTTCAAAGGTGCAAAATGGATTTGCCATTAAAAATCACATAAAACATTTTAGCTAGCTACAAAATAAGGATGCTCAAAGAACCGCAGAGCCCAAAATTGAAAGATGACTCCTCTAATAATTGCAACAGCCTCTTCTACTACACCAGCCAGGTACAAAGCTGTGTCTGTCAGGTACCTGACTCTGTCACTTCCCAGCAAACATTGTAGGAAAGCAAGAAATTCCAAAATGTTCCCAGGGCTGTAAATTACACAGATGTAACTGAATATACAGAAACATTTAGTGAGAAGTAAAGACAAATGTCTGGCTTACACAGTGCTCTCCAGCTAATGTCAAGAACAGATGAGTTATCAACTAAGAGCAAAAACAGGGACCAGAGACAACCATAGTGCTGGGAGTCCTCTAATGTGTGAGAAAAGTGAGACTTCCTTCTATGTTTTTTTCACAAGTAAATGTTTTTCAAATTTTTTGTAAATGAAACCATGTGCAACCTAATCCATGCAAACCCTCCCTCTTGGTTGAGATCACTACTCTGTACATTTGCAGAACAGTCAGTTCTCAGTCTTCACTCTGACACCAGCAGGGCCACTAAGGCTCCAGGCATACACCAGGCATCATGTCTTTGTGGCTTGAGCCATCATCTGCCATAGCTGCATAGGGCTTGGCTCCTTGTCTCAGCTGAGTCTACAGCTCTTGGAGATGTTGGGACATGCCAATAGAAAAATGCAGAATCGTGTGGTGTGGAAGACTTCAGCTGACCCAATGCTGGCTATTTTTTCCCCATTTAACATCACACCTGAAGCTGTTCCAATGCCTAGGCTTTAGGGCATAGCCAAGGGGTCTCTCTTAAACTTCCTCCCCTTCTCATCCACACTATTGTACATGCAAGCATATGCTGAAGGCCACTATTGAATCATTTTGGAGGAAGGCACTACCAAATGTGATTAAGCAATTCTACCACTAAAAACTGATTTTATCTTTCTGATAATCTTGGACATCTTGTGGCCATTTACCTCTTCCTATGGAGTGGACAGCAACTATCCATGGTGTTTTTTTGCATTTGGGGTGATGCATGAGATGGATGAGAAAACTGATAAGCTTCAAAACAAGTTGTGGCAAGCTACAATGAAAAATTCCATCCTCTGAAGACTACTCAGCAGCATAGAGAATTTAGGTTTGGTCAGTGCACAGCAGTATCCTCTTCATTCCAGCCTAGTTTCCCAAATCTCAAGTTTAAAGGAAGAAATACCACCAGCTGGCTGCTAGGAAAGACAAGTAAACCTGTTTGCAGTGTGACTGCCACAGGTGCATTCAGTCCTGCACTCCTCAGGGATGATGGTTTAAACACCAGCATCTGCCCCAGACACTGGATCTGTCTGGGGACTGCTGAGGAGAATGGCACAGTTTGGGTCCATCAAGCTTGAGAAGGGCTTTGGAAAGGTCACAGCACCTTGTGGACAGAGATGCCCTGTAACTCTCAAAGACCTCAAGATGTTATAAACCTTAGCTTGCAAGATATAAAAATAAATATATCTTTCTTTCCTGCTATAATTCAATTAGCCAGCAGGTCCAGTGCTGCTTCCCAAATTTTAAAAGACCTACTAGCAACACAGTTTGAGGGGACACAACAGCCTGCAAAACCTCTCTGGTGTGACACGTGCTCTTTGGTCACAGACAGCACCATGCAATCAATCAGCCAGGAAAGGCAGATGCTCCTGAATCCTTTGCCCAATTTCACAATTTGAATGAATGGGAAATGAGAGAAATACAAGGTGAGGTGAGAGGTAGAGGAGCATTGCTCTGAGAAGGGTTCTACAACAGGACTGGGGTTCAGAGAAAGGAGACTCCCTGCCTGGTGGCCCATTCTTTGGACAGCATCTGGCTTAAAATAAGAAACTACCACATCCAGAAGAACCGTCAACTCTGTTAGTATTTCTAAAAGAAAAAAAAATAATTGAAAAGACATGATTTTAGAACAGTTTTACGAGTAAATCTCTGATTGCTTATACTAGTTTTCTTCTCCAGATAGCGAACATATTTTTTTTTCTGTATGAAGGCAAAAGTATACAACTCGAATTCCTACTCGTGTGAAATACTCTTCTTTCACAGGGTTTGTCTCTTTATTTTGTAGATCATTCTTCAAATGTACTACAACTTGGTGCTTGCAAGAAACAAGGGTGACACAAGGCTGTTCACACTTTAAATATTCTGTCAATAAATGGGGTGAGAGATTTAGAAGTCACGCAGCTATTTTATTTATTTAACCTGCAGAGACACCCCTACACAGGTCTGACCTAATGGTACTTCAAGGAAAAGGTGGTTGAAGTTGCAAGGGATTTACTGGTTTGACATATGCTAAGGAAACCTGATCCTTTCGCAAGGAATTCTGGTTTCTTAATACAGGCAAGTGACCAGGTTGCTTGCTCTCTATAGAAGTAAAATAGGTAAATATTATAGAAGCATCTAGATACATTCTGAAGCTATTTCATATTTTGAACTTGAGTAAACTGATCTCTGCTACTGTACCTCTTTCCTGTAATGCAATTTATGTTTCTCCATCAGCAATACCCCTATACAGATTTCAAATAAAACCATTCTTTGAAATTGCACTCAGACAATTCCTGAAGAAGTCCCAAAGACACAGCCATTAAAAACAGATTTCCTAGGAAGGCCACCTTCAGGAAGCCCCTTAACTGCTCACAAGCATTCAAGTACACCCAGATTATACAGCAGGCACACTTTAGCAGCATAATCCTCACTACAACACTTAACAAATTCTTCTGTCCCGCTCAGAACGCTCAGTAAACTTAAGACACAGTCAGAACAAAATCAGCCCTTTACAAAGAGAGAGACACATACAAGTAACCTCTCTAATATCATTACAACTATCATAAATTCACAGTCATTCTACCGAGGCTACTTTTAGGTTAACTGCAGAGAACAGAGTTCTACCTTTGCATCACAGGTGAGGATGCATTAGAAATAACTCTGCCAATTGCAAAACCATGTGAATACAGAGCAGTTCATCTGGCTCTCTCTGTATTAAGAGAGTAGCCTTAGATCTTCAGCGTAAATTCTACATGCTTTTGCGTTTGCTCGTCTGCCGCGTTTTACTAGCGAGGTACCAAAGGGGCGCAGGAGCAGCCAGGTCACTGCGGGCACTGCGGAACGCTGGGCCCGGGGATCCCCCTTCCCCCTCGGGGGTCAGGGGACACGGGCTCTCGGGCCAGGCTGTCCCCGCTCCCCGGGGACACCAGAGCCCGGCTGCCCGCTGTGGGCGAGGGCAGGACGACACGAGGGTGCTGGACGGGATAGGGCACATCCAGAATGACACCAGAGGTGCGGAGGAGAGAGACGGGAACAGCCAGCGATACAGGCGGTCCCGTCCGAGCAGCCAGCACCCCGCCGGTCCGCCGGGGGCACCGGGGACCCCGCGGGGTTACGGCTGGCGCTCGGAAGGCAGAGCTGGGGACGCTGCCCGCCGGGTTCGTCGTCCCCTGGCCGCGGTGGGAGCCGAGCCGCAGCCCCATCCCCTGCCCGGCCCCGCGGCGGGGTGGCGGTGCGGTGCGCCCCGTCTCGCCGGCTCCCGCTTACG
>WBNO01010220.1:35188-76730 GCA_013400575.1 Peucedramus taeniatus
CCCGCCTGGAGCCGCCGGAGCGCAGCGCCCAGCCCGGCCCAGGTGCGGCGGCAGCGCCGGACAGGTGATGCCCGCAGTGCAGCCGGAGGGCGAGAAGAGCCTTCGGGTTCCAGCTGGGGAGACTCGGCAGGAAGCTGCAAGTTAAATTAAAATCTGGGGAGGGGAGGGGAGAGTTGATGAAATGATCTAAACACAAAAAGCTGAGTGCGCTGTACGTTTTCTATCTCCAGTAGAATTGGAGTTGGGTCTAGAAATCCTCCCTCTGAAAAATGTTTGAGGAGCAGATGTAATTTAGTAGCATTACAATGCCAAAGAAATATGACACCGTTCACTGTCTTCCTCGAGAGACAAAGGTCCTTTTAGTTTTAATTTCCAGTTTTCTTACCTTGTCCCCACAACAAAGCCTATTTGTAACTTTATCCCATAAGACATCTTTATGCAAACTGTCACTAAAAACAAACACGGCAGAGTTAAACAATCCCAGACGTTGCAGTACACACTGTACAGCAAACACGTGGTCGAGTCCTGCAGCCTTACTTAGGCAAAACTTCCGTGGACTTCAGAAGAAATTCGATGTGAGTTAGGCTTATGGTACTTACCTCTTTCTGGGTGCTACAAGAATGAAGATTTCACATCATGCAAATACCTTCATGATGTACAGCAAATACCTTCCAACTGTACATAAGTTGAAGAAAGATGTCATGAAATAAAACCAAAGATATTCCCAAACAGCAGAAAATAATAGAAGTGCTAAAACAAAAAGAAAGGTGGTAAAAGATAAAAATTGTATATTGTTGTCACTGAGGGTGCCCCCCTTTGCTGAAAAGGACTTCTCTGGGTGATCCAGGTAGCTGGCAACTGGCAAAAAGATGCAGGGTGGAGGGAATTTTGAGGGAACCAAGAGCAAACCTAAGGTGCTGAATTTTACTGGGGATAAGAACCCAAAGTTAAAGGGGGGAAAGTTATTTTCAGGCAATATAGCAGAGTGTTTGATTTAGAATTCAAATTAATTTTTAATATCTTAAATCATTCAGAACTTGTATACTCTCATAGACTACGATGGGATTTCCTGTTTACTTCACTTTTTGAAAGCCAAAGGTAGAAGCTGACAGTATTTTACTTTCTTGTCTACGTACCTTATGTTGGCCATACTGACAGCAAAATATGAAAATGTGTATTTTCACTGAAGAGAACATGGTGCCTGCCCAGGCAGATATTGGACAATCCAGCAATAAAGTATTTGTCAGCTTTTCTGTTTTAAATCACACTTTAATGGCTTCCAACAATGGAAGTATTGTATTTTATTAGGTTTTGTTTATCAGCATTACAATGAACTACCACATGAACATTACTGCTTGGGTTTGGTGCCCTTCTCTGAAATCTATCAATCATTATATAACATGTCTTGTATGAAGTAGACAAATAGTTGTTTTCTTAACTTTTTAGCATCAGCATTAGGGACACTAAGGAGAGAAATCTTCCCTGAGAGTGACCCTGGGTAAATCCTGCCCTTACTGCAATGCACATCTACAAGTGCAGGAGCCATCCTGCAACACATGGTGAGATGGGCTGGGGACATTTTATGCAGAGATCTCCCTTTCCAGCAGCATTTGCACTGCAGAAGGCACAACTTGAGATTCCTGCCAGCTGCATATACAGGGTACAAATGAATCTTGCTGACCTTGATTATGCAGTTACTTAAGACAGTATAAACTTTGAAAACTAACATTGGTTGTTCAGTTTTCTATATTCAAAACTACCCACTAAGTAGGAGTCTTGACTTCTTGTTGGCTCTTTGCTCCTTGTGTCCTTGCTACAGCCCCAGCTGGGGTTGAACTCAGCCTTTAGGCTGTTTGGATGGGTTCTTTGGCCATGGGGAGACACAGGCCAGGGGAAGGGCTACCTGTGCCCTTCCACTGCCTCACTGCACACAGCTCTTGCATCTCATGTACCCACAAATGGGTCAGGAATGTGCCAGGCATGCTCCTTCTCCCCTTCCCTGTGTCCCTCTGCCTGGAAGTTCTTGCACTCCTGTTTTTAGAGAAGTGGCTGATGCTATTCTGCCCCTCAGTTGCTTTCCTTCCCTAACAGGACCCTGCAGAGCTGCTTCTCTTCTAAGCCTCATGGCAAAAATCAGTATTAGTTCTATTATTATACTTGCTTCTTCCAAGTGTTCTTACAGTCTAATAAGAAAACCAACTATGTTTGAAGCTATCAGATTACATGTGTTTATTTCCAGAGCTATATTTAGCTGTCTGTATACTTACACACACCTAAGACATGGTCAAGCTCCAAACCTATTAGCACTTATTGCAACACAGTGATGCTGGAAGTTTCATTTCCTATGGCAAATGTCCCAAGATCCCATCTTTCCACATCTGCTATCTCCTGCTTGTCCACAGCCTATCCCCAATTCATCATCTTTCCAAGTAAACTCAGGGATTACTGAAATACAAAATTAATTCTTCTGAGATATCACTCCTTGCCTTTCTGATATGATTACAAGATTTCCTTCTGCTTTTTTGCTCCTTTTCCAGCAGCTTTTTCCTCCTTTCATGATCTGACTTGCTCATCTGTCACTCCAGATTACAGCTGCTGAGTTCCAGCCGTGCTTTGGGGCACAAAACAGGAGCTACTCTTAAACAGTGTGAGAGATGAGGGAAATGGTTCCTATCTGTGATTTGCCTTCCAGAAAATGTACTGGAGAGTGCGAGGGTTTTGCCAGAGCCTAAAAATAAAGGAAAAAAAAAAAAAAGAATTTGAAGGAAAATGTGTGAAATGGGAATGTGAAGGCTGAGTGTTGGAGCCTGAACTTTATCCCTCTGCAACTGGGAGGAGCTTTGCCTTTGAATTGAGTAGGAGCAAAATGGGACCCACACAAGTTTCCTGGTACTGTCCCAAAATTAGGAATTTTTGGCAAAAGGTCCATGCTGCTATTGAGTTCCTTTTGGAGAACTGATTTTCTCTGCACACCACAATATATGGTGTTAGGCTACGTACCAAAACTGCTGGAACCCAGTTCAGCAAAATTGTTTAGAATACTCTGGCAGCCAAAAAAAAGTTTAACACATTGCTCTGGTTAAAGAAAGTTACTAAGTTATCAAATGTGATTAAGAAATACAAGAAATGGAAAGGATTACAGCATGTCTTTGGCAACAATTGGCTAAAGTTGAAGAAAGGAGGACTCCAGGTTTGAAACCATTAGACTTGCCTATTCTTTGTAGAAAATGAAAGAAATTGTTATGACGAGCATTTGTATTCTCTCTCTAGTTATGCCTGTTACCTTCTGAGAGTTTTGAATATGCCAAAAATCTGGAAATGCCTTTAAAGAGCACAGTTGATGACTATTTGGATTAATCCTATCCCTTCTAATTTCCTACCAAGAAACTAAAGAGAAAATTAACATCAATTTACATTCTGAAGCATTCAGAGCGGAGAGGATTTTCCTGCCTTACAAGAGCAACATACAAAAACCTGTGACAGGAAGGAGCTGAGAGAGGAAAGGAGAGATGCTGTGGGTACAGGAGATAAAGGTTGGCAAGGTAGAGTCAGGACTGACAAAAATGCCAAGCCACAAATAACTATATAGACTAGTGAGGTTCCTTAAGATACTTAGTTAAAGCAAACAAGGGAATATATTCAGCCAGGAGCAAGAAACAGAAGAGAGTCAGTGAACCACAAGACAGGGTAAAGACTCCAGACCACAAGACTCCAGCAGCTCCAACGGAAAGGTGTCTCACTTCAGCCAAGATACTTGCAATTGTTTACAAGTCCAGGTATTATCCATTTTGGAAAGTCACTGCTATAGCAGAAACCCACCATGGAGCAGAATAAAAACTCATGTGGAGAGAGCTCAAACAGGCGACTGAAGCAAAGCCCACTAGAGGAATAACCACACGCAACCTCTGAAAAGCTGTGATGTCTTGTTCCAGTGATGGCACATAGTATGCCATACCAAGAATGCAGAGAAGCCTAGCCAAACACACAAGAAACATTAAAGAGAGGATCCTCAGAAGCAGTTATTAGGAAAGTAATAAGGAAACACAAAGTACAAGAGCAAGAATGAGTGTAACTAGGGGACCATGGGAACAGCTCACCAAATGAGAAGACTCTTATTACCAAAATAGGCCAAACTGCCAAGAGAGAAGCACAGGAAATTTCCCTGTTAAAGAGGGTCTCTGGAGCCTATGAACAACCAGTGAGACTAAAACCAGGAGGAGTTAGAGAAAACCTAATGACTGTCATTTTTGGTTAATCTTTATCCCATCAACGATGGAGTGTTTTGCCATCCAGGCAGGAAGTGGAGACACCCACTCCTACAGGCACAAAGATCTATGAGACATGAGATATTTTCTGGGATACTCATTGAACTGAAAAACTCCTTCTAGGCAAAGTCCATAAGCACAACTAAGAGTCTGATTCCTACCATCACTGCTGGGTTGTGCTGAGAGACACACAGAGCAAGATGGCTTCAGTGGGTGTGGTAAAGGAGCATTCCCCCACCAGTCTGGTGGCTGTAACCTCCTGCCATGGACATTCAGGAACCTTGACAGGGGCCCTGCATCAGGGCTTCCTCAGCATGTCTCCCCAAAGCCTCCTGTCCATAGCAGAAGCCTTCCCCAAAGGGTCCTGGTTTTCTTGGTCATGGTGTACATCTTGCTGTATCCAGCACTAAAAGGAAGTAAAAGACTACATTTGCAAAAGAATAAAATCTGTAGTTGGCCAAGTAAAAAGCCCAGAAGCTTATAGCACCCAAGGATGCATACTTAAGCTCCTTGGTAGTGCTCTGTGGCACCCTTTCACACTGGAAGAATGGGTTTAGAAACCCTTTGAGACATCACATGGGATATCTTTCTTCAGGCTAAAATCTCCAGGTATTTCCTGAAAACCATTCTCAGCAATATAAAAACAGAGCCCATTTGAAGTGAAGCCACACTCATATGCTCTTAGCTGGCTAGCAAAATCTCATCAGCACTAAAAATTGGTCACACATCTGGAAGAACCACCACAGTCATCTGAGAATTGTTTCATTCCCAAGCCACAGAGAGCCCTACATTAGGCCAGTGCTTTTTGAAAACATTCCCTTCCTTTTGTCAGCAACTGTGAGAGATGCTTCATTCTGCAGTTCATCAGTGCTAGAAAAGTCTTTCCTGATCATCTCTGCTTCCAGACCTGTGGCTGCATGGGTTCTCACACTGCTGTCCTGCAGCCAACAATATGTGTTCCTTCTGCAATAATTAAAAGTACAAAGTCAGCTTGCTTCTGCAAAACTAGTTTCTGGCAACTGCAAGGGGTGTTGGCAGAAGCCTTTTCACCTCATGAGAGGTGAAATACTGATGCTTGGTGACTAACACCATGTTAAATCTCTGCCTTAGAATAAGAAGGCTTGTTCCCACATTAGAAATCTTATAAGAATTTTCTCACCAATTATAAAAGCAGAAAATTCCATGAGACTCCTATTTATGACCTTCAAAATGATACAAAATGTAATTATTTGAGACAGCTACAAGTCTATTTCCCGTGCTCAAATTTTGAAACTCAGGAGTATCATCATACCATGAACAGTTTGAACTCCATCTTCTGGAAGTAAGAAATTTAATTGCAAGACACAAATAATTCAACCAATTTCACCTAGTTGGCTCAACCATTAACAATTAACAATTACTCTGATGTGTCAGAAAGTTTCCTCCAACTTCCCACCAATTCTCTCTGGTGGTTTTTAAATATCCTGAGTCTTTTAACGCACAGCCTACCTAAATCATGTGGAACAATGGAGTAATTTAAGGCTGACAACAATTGTTGATTACATTCAACAAGACAGGAGTTCCCAGGCTATTTCCAGGCAGGTATTAACATTATCAGTGAAAACAGAAATTGTAGTACTTCCCACTTCTGTTGCCTCTCACATGAGTAAGTCATCATCAGACATTTTCAGTACTCTTTAACTCCCAATAAAGGAAAAAAATGTGACTTATTGTTGTCTGGTTTCTTGGAATCTCTGGATTTTAGAAAGCCAAAAATACAAAATGTCAATAACAACATGGTATTTTTGTATCAGGAACATTTAACTTTCAAATCAAGAATTTTAGATCAGGCATGTATCTAAAATTCACGCCTGAATGAATTTTAGAATTTTTTTTTCTGCATGTATAATGGCAGGAAAAAATTCTATAGAGAAAGATTTTAGGTTGATTGCTTTTTCTGAAAATACCAGACAGATGAAAATGTGGAGTCCAAGACCAAAATACATTGGCACTAACTTCAATGCTGATATTTTTACAATAGTTATATAATTAATTTTCATAAATCCCTTACAGCTGTACCACCAATATAGCATAGTATTTTTAATAGGCTGTTTCATCACTTTATTTTTAGAGATGAAATTTTGATTGCGTTCCTCAGTCCTTTAAATTTGATATGTGAGGAAGAACTACTGTTGCAGGAAAGAAAGGGATGAAGTCTTTCACCAGGCACAGAATTATTTCAGATAACTCTTCCCCCTGCTCCTCCCCACTCATGTCATGTAAGAAACTGAATAAAATCCTCCTATAAACACTCACTTAAAAATGAAAAATTGGAAAAAAATATGAATACATCTGAGAGATGAGACTTATTTTTTCTGCTGGGAGCAAAGAAGTTAATTAAGCCAGATGTGCCTGGATTATTCTTATTGCAGAGAGCCATAAAAATCTCATGGTTGCTTAGTTATCCAGTGTTGGCTTAGACATAGTCAAAAGTTGAACAACAGATGAGTAACTGCACCATGCTGACCCAAACACACATGCAACAGTTTAATGAATTAACTTCTTCAAAGCTGAGAAGATCAGAACTTGTCAAAGAACCGGCATTAATTTTTGTTTGCAATTTCACATTGCACACTGGAGTCTTTACTCCTGGATTACTTTTCACAGGCCACCAACCACCTTCTGGTGCTCCAGGTCCTCCAGATAGGTGTTGCACCTTAGGAGCTCCAGGAAGTGTAGGGGGAAACCTGCAGGACCTCTCCTGGATGCAGCTGAGCTGCTGCTCTTTGAAAGGCTCCCGACCTGTGTGGGTTGTAAAGGCAAGGCAAGAGGCACAGGGCTGGCACAGCCATCTGCTGCACCACCAGGCTTCAGCTGTTTTCTTCAAAGCAGGAGATGCCAAACCTCACCTCAGCCTCCATTTTCAACCACAGGCACAGTATACTCTTTACATCTCTCCAGAAAATACTGAGGCTGCTTGAAGTTTTCTGAACTATCCAGCCTAGACAGCCATTCACATATCGAAACATAGACATCTCTAAAACCAATAAGAGGAAAAAATAATAATAACAATTCTACAGTTTATTATTTTTCTATTTTATTGTTTGGGGATCACCTTTTTATCTTGAGTACTTATGGCAGTAGAATGTGCCTATGAAAAATAGCATGTATGGTTATCAGATGTTCAGCTTTAAAGTGGTCAGCCAACACATGTAAGCTAACTGCCCTTTTCCAAAGATAAATATTCTCTTTTAATAGCACACTTGCAATGATTGAATGTTATGTGTGCAAATGTAACAGCATTCTTATTTACCTGTTGGAAAAAAAATAGGATTTAAATAAAAGTTCTCAACAAATTAATATTATTGCATCTCAGGAATTATTTATACAGTTTAAAGACACATTAAGCTGAGCAAATATTGCTAAATGTTTTTACAATATTTGCACTATTCTTGTAGTGACCCAAGACTTAAGGAAATAATTTTCTAATCAATAATATTTTTATAAGTGTTTTTGCTTGTTTGTTTTTGTTTGGGGTTTTGTCATTTACTGTTAAATATGGGTCGGTTCATTTGTAGTGTTCATAGAGCCTAAACAACCATGTTTGTCAAAGCAAACTCCTGAACAAACAATGACAATCAAAAGGTATTAAATCTTTTTAACAAAAATAACAATAAATAAATAAAAGCCACTCTTAAGGGTATCTGGATATTTCAGTGACACTTCTTTATATGAACATGACTTTCTTTTTCAGAAATGTCATCTGTGCCATGTCCAGTTTACTTTAGCAAATGCCTGGAACTGTCAGATGCACCCAGGGGTTTTATGTTGAGACAATGAAAAGAGAATTTCAGAAGTGCCTCTGACAGCCAGCACCAGCTCTTTGTCTCCTCTCAAAGGAGATATCTTCTCTTTGGAGGATGGAAAAGATTTTGAACACCTTTGGTTTAACAGTTCAGGAGTAAGACTTACTTTTGGGCTTCATATGGATTGCTGGAAGAAATGACATGTACTAGTTAGTGCCAGGCAAACACACTCCTGTCCTACACATAGAACTGGAGACAATGTGTTAATCCCAAGAAATGAAAATATGCATTAAGAAGATAATTTTATTATCCTCATAATACTTTTGAGGAAATGCTGGTGCCAGCAGGAACACTGGAAGTCTGATCCCTGCCATCTGACCATCACCAAGAAGAATCCAAGTGGCAGCAAAGTGTCCAGTTTGGGGCCCCTCACTTCAAGACAGACATGGAGGGGCTGGAGTCTTTCAGGGAAGAGCAGTGGAGCTGGGGAAGGGCCTGAAGCACAGGTGTCATGAGGAGCAGCTGAGGAAGCTGGGGGTGTTAAAGCTGGAGAAAAGGAGGCTCAGGGGGAACCTCATTGCTCTCTACAACTGCCTGGAAGGAAGATGTCATGAGGTGCTCATGGTCTTCTACCATGTCCCAGGTGAAAGGATAAGGTGAAATGGCCTTAAGTTGCACCGGGAGAAGTTCAGATTGGATATTAGAATAAAGCTTTTCACTGAGAGTTGTTAGGCATTGGAATAAATTGCCCAAGGAGGTGGTGGGGATGACCATCTCTGGAAGCATTATTTCACTTAGAAGTCTGACAGGAAAAAAAAATCTGGTCATCATTTTGCTTAGGAGCAGGTAACGTATTACTCCAGATCTGTAAATAAATTTAACAGAACAGTTATCAGGGAATTAATTGCTAGGAATGACTTCCTTGTTGCTTCCTTGTTGATGTTAGGGGATTTATTTTCCATTCTTTTCCTATGCCTCTCCAGTTCAGCTGCTTCCCTCATTTGAATCTTCCATAAAGACACTGAAGAAAATGATACCACAAGGCATTTGGAAGAGGGAGTGTTTACAAAGCATATAAATAGACTGTGCTGTACCCAGAATAATTAGCTGTAAGCAGAATAATAAAAAATGTGGAGAATTTACAAATATGCCAGATAATTGAAAATCCAACATTTGCTCAGATGTTAGGGATAGGTTGCATGCTACAAGCACAGAGGATAAATGCCACTGCATAGTCTGAGGGGAAAAAAGCAATGAGCTACATTCAGACCAAATGCATGTAATACATCTGAAATATCCATCGAGCCAGATGTTAATTTAGCTCATGACCCTAAAAATACATTTCTGCAATCATATGCACAATGTGCAATGCAGGATGCATTTTCCAGACTATTTACTGAAAACTGAATTATTCTGAAATAAGAGCTTTAAAAGCCTTAGAATTCTTCAGAACTTTTCCATTGCGATCACAGATTCTAGGGAAAATTATTTAGAAAAAAAAAAGAACAGTAAGCACTGAAAGTATACCTCACTTCTATTGTGTAAGCAGCTAGTTCTCAGTGAAAAACCCTGTCCCTCCTTGCCCCCTGCTGTTATGTTTTAAAAATTAATGCAGGACTCCATCAATGTTTATTTCAGACAGGGAGCTTTTGGCTGAGCTGTAGCTGATGTCCTTGGCATGTTTTAAGCAGCATATCAGGATGAATCATCTGCTTTGGTAATACCACATTACAATTCTGTAGCTTGTTTGGAGAAGTAATGTGTAACAAGGGAACCTTTAAGAATTCAGTCTCCTGTTTGGGAGACAATTACATGTACTCATGGTGTGATATGTGACTGCAGTGCCTTAAACAGCAGCAACCCTGGAGTTACACTCCATGCACACACACACCTCCTTGATTTGCCTCCTACAGCCTAAAATACTAACCAGTCCTCTCACCTCAGGTTTCCCAGAATAACACAATACAGACCAAAGCCTCAATGGAATCATTTAAACCATTTTGTTTTACTGAGGGTCTCAATGTTTGATACAAAGAGGAGCCTGCAGCATTTTCTAGCCACAGGCTGAGGAGCTGGATGAAGTAGGAAGCAAACCCAGTTCAGGGGAGTCATCCTGTAACCCTCCAGCACCACTTGGTAATTCCTAAACAGATTATTAAATGCAAGTAAAACATAAGAGATGGCATTGGTTACCATAATGTGTGGTGATCACCTCAAACTGAGTGGCTTCTTGGGCCATTGAGATCCCTTATGACTCTCAGAAATGCACATTTTGCAGAGGCACACAGAGCTTGGAGCAGCCCTGGCAGCTGGGGATAGCTGTGCTGTGCTCTCAGTCTCTCCCCTGGATGCTCTCTTCAGTCAGGCACTGTCAGTAACATCGTGCTCTCAATGGGATGCAAGATTTGTTTTATCTCATTCAGAGGCTTCCTCTCCTGCAGGAACCATTCTCCCCAGCAATAATATCAGATAAATGTATCCTAGCAGTCTGGCCCTTGGCAGCCTTTACAATCTCTAGCATAGTTTCTTAACACAAGACTGCTTCCTTTCCAGTCTGTTGTATAATTCCAAGTACTGTAAATTTAAGAAGCTCAATGGATGGTGGCACTTCAAATTGCATTGGGCAATTATTTTTTGTCTTGTAAGTATGTAGAATCTGAACATATTATTCTCCCAAACAGTACCAGCTGTGTTAGTGACTTTTTTTAGTTGTCAGTTATTTGGATTGACATTTCCAACACCACACCGGAGTCCACAGCACAGGCTTGCTATCATCTGCCTGAGCTTACACATCCAAAATTTTGGCAAACAGCAGCATACTACACTCTGATGTATTCCTGCCTAATTTTAAAACAAAACCAGGACCACTACTAATAGGAAGGTATTTTGTTTTCCCACTTAACTCAGCTGTATTTCCAGACCATGTCTCAAGACTCCCAGGGAACCCCATTCTTCTGTATTTGACTTCTGCATGTGCCTTGTCCCTTTTCCTGCTCTTCTCCTCTCCATTTGTGCCCTGTGAAGCTGCAGAGTGTTTGGTAGCCTGTTTGATGTCCTGCTTTCACTGACAGCTGAGCTTCCCTGTGTGGGGAAGAGCACACACAGAGGTAATTAGGGAGCCAAACAATGCTGCAGTCCCAGCAGTGAGCCACAGAGCTGTGCCTTGTATGTGGCTTTGTTTGTAACTTCTGTGGCAAGTAGCCTTATTGAAGCACTTTGATTACCTCTCACAGAAGATTTCAGCATAATCAGCAAAGGTTTCCTTGGCAAACCAAACCAGTATTTCATCTCTTGGCTGTAAATAAGCATGGACTTATTTTCCATGCTGATTTTTCCCCTCTCCCGCTGTTGCATACCCATCTTTCATGAGATTTCATCAATAAATACTAGGCTATAGCACTACATATAGGGATTTAAAATAGAAAGTAAAAAGAATTTTTGGTAATAAAATGTTATTAAAATTTACTGAACAGACATGCAACCCAACAATGTCTTTCAGAGGTCAAAGCATGCCTCAGCTAACTCAAAGGGAACTATGACATAATTTTTAAAACTTATTCTTCACCCATCATATTGAGGGGGAAAAATATTGCCCTTCCTCCAGTGAGCATATTTCGAGCAGTTCAGTCAGCTGGATTATAGCTGCACAAAATGCTTTCAAAGTGTTAGAAGCAGCTCTCTCCATTTGCTGATTCTCATGACAGATGATAAAATAGCTTTATCCTGCCCTTGTGCTTGTGTGTAGTGGTTTTTATCTTTTTTCCAAGATGTTCTGACATTTGTTAAATTACTTCTATATTGTTTGCTGACAGCATAATTGACCTCAGGAAATGTTATTGCCAATTGTATGAAAGTCTTGAATTGCTTTCCCAACAGCAGGTAATGACATCTCACACCAGGGCTTTGTTATGGTCTGCTTCCCTTTGTCAAATTTTCAGTTTTAATTTACCTTGTAATTCTGGATTCCTAGATGTACTACAGCAGGAATTCACAGTGAGAGGAAGAGCAAATCATTTAGAAATTTTCCACCAGGCAAGTTGGATAGTGTTTCATATGTAAAGGAGTAAAATAAGTACTTACAAATAAGTACATTGCAGGGGATTAGTTTTAGGCTCTCAGTGGAGCAAGTAAAGCCATGCTCTGGAACGATATTCAGAAGTACAGCTCATACTTTGCATGTCTTATCTTCAAGAAGAATGGTTAAGAAACCTTAATTTTTGCCTAGAAAGGATATATCCATGAGTCCTTTTTCATACTGCATTCAGCATTTCAGCATCCTTAACTGACAGTAAAATGATGCAAGCTGTTGCTCCAGTTCCTTGTAAATACCAAGCCCAAAATTCTTTATCCTGTTTTACTTGAAGTTAATCAAGCTGAACAAGTACATCCTCTTTTCTATAGAATTTCTACTTTCAAAAACAACCTATTTTTTAAAATATACAAATATATAAGGAAGATGTTGCAGTCTATGATATTCTTCTCAAAGAGACAGATTTTAACTTGCCTTCCACAGAGGCATCTCACAGGGACACATCTCAACTCTACCAGTTTCAAGTAAAATATTTACAATAAGCAGCAAAGGCCCATGAGGACAGTGAGGGTTCAGTGTTTTCCACTTGTGTTTTGAATTCAGCCTCAATAAAACCAAGCAGGCAACTGCTTTCCTTTGTGCCATCATGACTGAAGCAATAGATGCCAATATGTTATCAACATCCACACCACCACACAGTACCACCTAAAGCAGAACACATTTCAGGGCAAAAAGAGTCACAGATAATTTTAGTGAGATATTTGTGTGCCCATGACAGGAATAGAAAAAAAGCTCTAAGAAACCATGGGGGGAAAATAGCATAAAGATGTTACTTAAAAGGCTTCTTTGGGATCATCTCACAGATCATCTAAGTATGCATATTTATTGAAAAGATACTTTCCCTTCTCTGATTTTTCAGGTACTAAGACAAGATTTTATAGATGTTTTGGTTAAATGTGACTGCTTTACAGAACAGTTAACTCCACTGTTGGGTGTTGCTCTGTACTAGAATAACTTTCCTGACCTTTTTATAGATCTGTCATACAAGTGAAGAAAAATTTTACGAGTATGCCTGCCCCAAACATTTGAAAGTTTAGCTTATAGACTACATAGCTTTATACAAACAACTTCAACCCTTTTGAATCTGGAGGAAGAGACACACTTGACATGGAAATTGCAGTTTCATGAATTTAGGCCATGTTAGGACATCAATCTCCTAATGGAGAAGGAGAGTTTCTCACCTTGAATCCCATGCTGTGCTTTCTCAGTGAGAAAGAAATGTGGGAAGTTTATTTCCATGACCTTGCAGACAGGGCTGCCTTATGTGATGATCCAGAGACAGATGGACTACACTCTCAGCAGCCTCCAGCTTGACTGGGTCTGAACCAGGACCCACCCTTCACTGAACATTAAAGTTGTTTGTGGAAAAAAAGCAGAAAGAAAACTCCTCTAAACCCAAAATAACTGAATCTTTAAAGATCTAGAGGTATTTCAGGATGACATAATAGTGGGAATGAGAAAACTTGAGGAGTCAAGCTGGCGTACCTCGCTGTGTCATGGGCTAATGGGGGTGAGACAGATTTGCCAATGCCAGTCTCAGTTGAATCCTGTCATGCCATCCTTGGGGTAAAAGGTCAACATTGTCAGGGAGTCCAACACCACCACCAGGACAGCAGTTCTTTAAATTCAGTGGCAGAAGTCCTACCTGAAGTGCCACTTTATCTTCCCCAACACATTCTTCTAGTGGTCTGATGAATGCAAGCACCAGTAAACTGAGCTGAAGCTGATTTTTACTGCTAGTTCAAAACCTCACCCAGTGAAGTTGGCACACAGGCTCTACAACAGCATCAGTCCTGATGGCAGAGGCACTTCAGACACTGCAGACAGGTGTGCAGGGCTGGTTCAGTGGACAATGTTCCCTTTGGACAGCAGAGTCAAAGGAGAATGTAATTGAAAATGCAGTCACTGCTCAGGTCAGCTGCTTGTATTTCTCATGTACAATCAATCAATTCTGTCCTCACTTAAATTTGTTTTCCACTAACTGTGCCAATTTTCATGATGTTATCCTAGACTTACTCTAATGAGAAGAATAGAACCAGACCTGCTAAACTCCCTGAAAACTGTCTTCATTTTCGTTTTGGCTTTTTTCAGCTCATCTAATAACAAGACATGTGACAGACTTACTCAGTAACACTTTTTCAGCCAACAACTGACAGTAACAAGAATAATTGAAGGAAGAAGTATTGCTGATCTTCACAAAACATTTGCAAATGAGGAAAAATTCTTTACATCTGGCATTTAACAGCAGGTACTTTTCGTAATTTTCTAGGATATTATGTCCATAAGAGAAGGATATTAAATGATCCAACAAAAACAGTTGATATCTACAAAGCATATTAAATGTCTGGCTTGGGATTGGGACAGAACTGAACTGGTGACAAAGCAAAGGAGCCATCTCCCAAGATGCTGCATAGTAAAAACCAGCATTAATTCATTTTCCATCTCATTTTCCATCCTGATTCAACAACCTTTTTGAAATGAATGAATGCATCTCCTTGATGACTTTCCCAGCCTTGTTTTACAAGAGGAAATGGAAGAGACTGTGGTTGATGCATTAAAAGCAAGGGGAAAGCTGTGTAAGCTTTGTCATGTTTCCTCTTAATTCTAGACAAGGTTGAACTCTTTTTGTAGGAAGCTTATCAGAATGGGCAAGTATTACAAATATTCTGGAAATTAACAGTTTGTGGCTGGTGACCTTTGATGGTAAAAGACTGCTCAAAGGGCCAGATACAATAGGAAGTTGGTAATAACAAATATTGTAATTGAAAATGGATAAACACTTCAAAGTAATTCATTTCTACTGGCTTGTGCTTTTGAGGAGGCTCTCCCCTTTTATCCCTCTCACAACCAGGATAAACTATATGTGTCCTTTGCTATTATAAATGAACATATAATATTCTCATTACTTCCATGAGAAGCATCCCAGATGGGGAAGATGGAAATGGCTCCAGTGACCATACCTCAGAACAGGGCCATTGCACTCAGACATTGGTACTCTGAAGGGTTTCCATTTCTGCCAGTCCCCCAACTTTGCTTTAGTAGAAAACATCATCACTCAGGTTTCAAATTCCCTTTTATATTCATGTAAAGCAGCTTTACCATAAACAAGGATCAGCCCCAGATGTCTTTACAGGAAATAGTACATGGGAAAGAATGCATAGTGCTACAAAGATAGAAACCTTTTCTCTCTCCATCCATTTTCAAACCTGAAATTTCCCTTAGACATAAAAAGACACATATAATTAAGGACATTGAGCTGGCTGCAGGGATGCAAATTTGCAGCCCTGCTCTAAATTAGGCCATTGAAGCAGAAAGACAGACCACTAATCAAGGAGGAAACCAATTATAGAAGGAAGGAGGGAACATGTATGCCCATAGATCATGAAGCAGCCTTGCACCTGCAATGCCCCCATTACACAAGTGATCTCTCCCTTCAAGCATCACCATATTTTTTGCCTGGAGCATGTCTTCACCCAAGAGCCCTTGGCAAGGGTTGGGGGAAAGGAAGAAACACCTTCTGAATTTAGATAGTGTGACCAGGGGCTTCTGTATGGCTCAAATGTCATATTCACAGCTTCCCAGCAGCTAACAGTGAGGACATCCCAGATGGATTCTAGGCTTAAATGTACAAGTTTGAGCAGGAAAAGGGGGATCACTGGCCTAAAAACTTTCACTGCAATAAAAATTATTATCAAATTACCTGGTGCTTCATGGCAGAAGAGGAATTTGTAAAGTAGCAGTTCCCCCAGGGTTGCTACTGAGCAGTGTCCAGCTCCTCAGTGTGCAGCTGTGGGGGCAGCAGGGGGGCAGTGCCCCACAGCACAGTCCTGTCAGCACCCACACATCTGCCAGACTCCAAACACCCTCCCTACATCGCCACTTTTAAGTGAAACTCCATTGCAGAGCAGTTGCTATATGAAGCTACAAAGAAACCATGTGTGCAGCCCTTTTGATACTTACAGACCAGGCAAGGCTGACTCAGTGAGAAAGTAGAAATATTGGATATTTATAATTTTCCTCCTTTATCAGGTGTAGGCTGACAAGGCCAGTGAGAGCATCAGAGTTGAGAAAACTTTCTTCTTTTACATGAAACCCTGTAGTGTGCAGCTCTCAAACATGCAGTTTGCCATGTTTGACAGAAATAGTTTGGGTGAAAGAGGAGTTCTGTGCAGTTTACCCATTTGTTGCAAAGCCTGGGTTTGCCCCTGTTCCAGGAGTAAATCTAAAACCAGCAGTGAACAATAAGTGACACACCAGGCAGCTCCAGATCACCATGGTTTCAGTACAACAAAATTTTTGGAAGAGCCCACCCACACCCACCAACAGCACAAGGAACATGGGGATATTTGTCTTCCAAAGCATTTCTAAACTGGTAAGATGTGAAAAAGCAGACTGGAAAAATAGAGATGGAAGCACACAGTTGAATTGCACTTCAGACTTTCTGTTCTCTTCTGTGGTGCTTCACCTCTTCCTGAAAGGCTCAGTCCCCTTCCCTCAGAGTTCTTCTTCCTCCAAAGAGCACAGTCCTCCTTTTTTATGTCACGAAAATGATACTCCCAGAGTAAACAAGTAATCTAGCAACCATGCCAAAACAGTGGAAATACTTTCCTATAATAGTGTTGTTTGCTGAGCAATGAATTTAAAGGTGGATAAGGCAAATCCAGCCTTGCTTTGCTCCCTGCAGCAGCAAGGGATGGAAATAACAATGTTGCTACAGCAGTTAGTGGAATGCTATTTTGCAGCTCTTCATTGATGTTTCCCTTGCCCTTTCAAGACCACTGAGATATTTTTATTAGCTTAGTGCACCTCCATGCCAGTGTTTCCACTCATCTGCTGCAGATTTAATAGGGCAAGTCCCGTGACCCACTACTGAAGGCTTCCTGTTCTATTGCAAGAGCATGAAAGAAAGTAAAGATGCCATGGTGAGATTGTTCTGTCTGCCCCTCTGCAGAGGGCATGGCATGAGACAAGGTGGGAATATTGTGCAACATACCTTACTCTCACCAGCTGTTCTTGGAGAAGTTTCTGCCCTAAAATGAGACATGACTCTTACTCTTCTGTCAAAAGCTGTAAAAGCACATTATTATGTTTTATCAATTTGTGGTATAGAGTTTGTGATCTTAATAGTGAACAAAATTTCATTAATAAAATTATTGCTGTCTGCTTCAGCAGTCAACTTGAGTTGCATATCAGCTTTCTGAAACAAGCCCAACATACCTTGCCTTTAAAGGCAAAAAAGTAGGGTTTTTTTCTAATGCTGTATTCACTCAAATATATTCCATACTTTTAACACATCAAAGAAAGTCCTTAATACAACAGAATGCTCTCAACTCCCAACAACCTGAACTGTTCAGCACCCAAAATATTGTTGGGGGTGTGAGACATACCTGAAGAAATATTTAAAACATTTAAACTAATTCCCTTGATGATCCAGGTTGAGTAAAGGCACTTTAGATGTGAAAATTGAAGACTGATTTCAGAAGGAAGCAGTCCAAATTTTGAACTTGAGAGAGAATTTGGACTCTAAATGTGTAAAATCCCTTCACAGTATTAAGTCTGTGCTGGATACAGACACATCTTGATTTCTCCCATCTGAGATGAGTTTCAAGATAGATTGCTAGGATTTACTTATAATATAGAATTGCAAATGTGTGTCATGCAGCACAAGTGATTTCAGTGGTGGAAGCTCAGGGTGTAGAGTGTAGAGCTGCCTGTGCCCAGAACTTGTGCATAGAATAAAGAGGCTTTGACCTATCCATATATAAGTATCATGGAATAATACTATTGTATTTTTACATAAGTATAATGGAAAAAAAAAGAGTACAGAGGAACCCCATAAGGTTCAAATCCCCATTCATGTGCAATAGCAGCTGCATTCAACCAGCCACTAAAAACTGCTGGATGAAGCACATCCATTTTTCCCCAAAAAGACAGAAACAACCCCAACATCATTCTACAATGAATCAACTTTGTTCCAACACATTATCCATACAAATCAGGACACTCCAGCCACAACACATTATAACAGCCTTACTTACACATCCCTCCTTAGAAACACACCCAAAATAGCTCCCCAGAACCAGCATTCTTACATCCAAAGAGCAGCAGCTCTGCAAGAAAACATCTTATTGACCTCCCCCAATCAAAAGGAGGGCTGCTTGGGCCTGGAGGATATACAGGGACACCAGGTGATTGTTTGGGGATGATCATTGTAATTGGAGAAAATACATCTCAGCTGGAGCCTCATATGGAACCATCAGTCTGTGTTTTATGCTTTTAATATCTATGTTATTTGTGTTTTTCTGGCTTGTTGAACAGCAACCCTCATACAAAGGGGTGAGGGAGCACAACTCTATGTCATCAAAACCACATCACCTCCAAAAATTGCTAATACAGAGTTAAAGCTTTTACCCAAGAACTCAGCTTCCCTTTCTCCCAGCTGGTTTTTTTTTTTTTGTTTGTTTTGTTTTGTTTGTTTGTTTGTTTTTGTTTTTGTTTGGGGTTTTGTTTTGTTTTGTTTTGTTTTTTTGTTTGGTTTGGTTTGGTTTTTTTCTTTGGAGGGGGGAGAATAGATATATTTACATTTCTTTTGAACTTCTAAATCAGGCTGGAAGGAGTTCAAGTGCCAAGAGCAATTTATTGTTAATGCTGGGGATAGGAAATTTGCATACACATTCCTGTTAATATGAGTAAGCATGAAAAGAAGGCATGAGCTCTACCTCTGTGTAAAGCACATCCACCTTTCTGCTAGAGTGATTTATGTGGTAAAACCATTTGCCTGTAAGCATCTTTTGAAGTAGAGTTAACCACTGATAGTAAACCAGCTATTTAGAGAGACTGATGATACACTGGTGTAAGCTCAGGGTCTGTCCACACCACAGAGAGACCCTGTACCAATGGTGAACATGGGTCATTGTGAATGGCACCTTCCAAAGTAAGTGCAGAACCATATCCAGTAGTGAGCACCATCACTGTATCTTCCAAAATTATATATGACACTGTTGGGTTCCTGTGACCTGCAAAAATCAAAATGCTTCTCTTAAATGTAGTACACTTTATTGTGCTGAGTGACAGCAAAAAAAGCTCTGACAACGTCCTCCAGTCCTGGGTTTGCATAGCTAAACCAGGTCTGGGGCCAAAATAGGACAATTGGTTGATAACCCAGGTTTGTCTCACTAGAGGTGACATTGTTACTCAAATCCCAATTTACTGAGAATATTTCTGAACTGACACTGTGTAGTGCCCAGAAAAGCCTGGAGCACACGCTGTACATAAGAACTGTTCCCAAGCTTTTTTCCTGGACCTTTTTGCACTTGTGAGCTGAAATAACACGAGATTATTCCATGCTGGGATGTTACCAACTTCACCAGACATATTGTGAAACATAACTGTGCCCACCCTCGGGGTCTGGCATCTGCTGTGTCTGCTGGCTGCTCTCGAGGGATGCCTTTCCAGCATCCAAAGCCAGATGCCTCTGAGCTTTACACAGAGTGTATATGGATTCCAACTACAGACTTGATAATATCTAAACACCCACTTTTCACCTCTTTAGGTGAAATGGGTTAAGTCCATGTGTTCAGCTTTTATTTCTCCACATTCTAGAGCACATAAATGCACACCAGATGTGCGTGAGAGGGGATGAACTCCTGTCAGACAGCCAAAAGCTGCATCAGAGCCTGTCTTGACAACTGCAGCTGCTTCTGAGGATGCTTTTGCACGGGCTGGTACCAGCTGCTGGTTCCTCTCATGGGGCCCTGGGGGAGCAGTCAGTGTCCAGACTTGGTCAAGGGCTGACCACCCTTTTCACATTTCACCACGGGGGACTAGAGAGCATCCTTCCTAAATACGGTACCCCAAGGTGTGTTTCACTGCAGGCTGTGCCCTTTGGGGTTCAGCCTACTAGAATTAACTAGAATTAACTAGAATTAAATTTAAAAAGTCAAATACAAAAGATGGAATTTTTTAACCCCAATGAAGAAGACATCACAGTCTTGCCTTGACAAGACTCACATGGCAATTTCATATACGAGTCTGCTCTCAGTAATTACTACTGAATAGTATTAATAGATTTCAATAATGTTTTAAAAACTCTTCTTTTTCTCTACTTCACAGATTTTTCTCTCTCTTTACAGGGTACAAAATTCTTAAGGAATTCCTTCTGCTGTAAAGACTTTTCTTTTTTTTCTTTTTTTCTTTTTTTTTTTGTCAAGGGAACATGTGTCTTTTATTTCCAGAACATTATATACAGATATATTGCCAAGCACTAGATTTTTTTCACAATAGATAATAGCTAAAAAAAGAAAAAAGTGCTACAGACTTAAAATTAAACCTTTCCAACCAGTAAGAGCATCAACAGGAGCTCATTTATGCTGTTTATTAGAGAGATGTTATTAATACCAAATGGTCAGCAGAGATTCCACAGAAAAATGTTCCCGAAGCATAGTAAATGTTAATGATAATTTTGCTGAAAATTGAACATATTTAAATATATGCCCAGTGCAGGTAATGGTTCTGCTTACCATAGGATACACTTAATCAAACAAAAGCACTCCAGAAACACTCTTGGAGTGCCTTTATTTGACTGAGTCCAGCTGGGAGCCCCACATATGTTAGGAATAAGATTTGCAGTTAATTGGCAAAAGCTTAAAAGATTTGAGAAAGGTTCTTCTGCACAGGAGGACATAATCCACGTCTGCAGAAAGTCATATTTGACTCTCAGATGCAGCTCCATCTTGAAGATGAGCTCCTGAGGACTATTTCCAGCAGAGCTGGAGCTGAGGTATCTCCAGCTGTCACACAACCCCCCATTTGCTTGAAGCCTTTTGGGGCTGAGGCTGCTCCTCCTGCACCTGAGGACCTGCAAGAAGTGCCACTGCCAAGGAACCCCTCACACCAGCTGAGTCACTTTTCTTACATAAAACTTCCAAACAAAAAAAACTCTTAGTAAAATAACATTTACAGGAGCCATTGGCTTATCCTAGAGACAGCAGAAATTTGCTAAATAGCTGAAAAGAGGATGTTTACAGTTTAAGATTTGTTTAGTGCTTATGGTACGATTTGTGCCATATGTTCTCTTCCTTAGAGTTTTCCCTGCAAAACATTTTTATTAGATGTGGAGCACAAGGAACTCACACATCTTCCCACTTCATTGCAGTAGCATCATCCTTCCAGGGCAATCTGTAACCATGTACCTTGAATTTTTTATTGATTCTCTGGCAGTAAAGTTGCAACTGATGAGCCTGAACTACAGAAACCTGATCTGATAGAACGGAGCACACATGGAATATGGAACGTAATTGTTTTTTTCATGACAGTCTGTATTCAGCCTGGGAGAACACCTCCCTTGGAGACTATTTCCAGCAGATAGCCTGGGACACTCTGGAGCAAGCCTTTCAGTAAAAGGCAGCATGCCTTATGTTATTAATCCTACTGAAATTGCAGCAGCAGTAGTGCATGAGTGACCATAACCTGTCATGATCACTCTGAAGTGAAAGGCTGAAACTGTCAGTCACCATGGAAGGGTTTTTACATTCTTCTGAGCCTTCTTGAAGGGACTGGGTGTTGATGCTTTGGCATACAGCGGGAAATCAGGGAGTAAATCACAAAGGCACGGGGAAAAAAGATGCGAAATGAAATAATGTCAGATTGATCAAGGAACTGCTCTTCTTCCATTTCTGACTGAGATTTCACTCCCACAAAACAACAGGTACTTAAAGATCCTTATTGTGTTTGAGGAAAGGCTTTTCCTTTACTGACAGAGGTATATTTCTGCTGGTCCTTTCTATTAGTTAATGCATTATCAAGAGATATCTGTGCAGCAAAAATAATGGGGTACTGAGGGGTTTTACACCACCAGAATTTTTAATAATCTGTAGGATATTTTCAAAATCATAGGTGAATACAGAAGCTGAGCTTTTGGTTCACTGGGGGAAATAACAGGGCAGCAATTAATTTGAAAAGTCAGAGTGAATAAATTAGGCATACAATTCAGAACAAACAAACACGGAAATATTTTGCTATTTCTCTTATGTGGTTTTCAGACTCCCTCCATGGGGAGTGTTGATCATTGGGATTGATGCCACTTAATGGCAAAAGTTTCTACACAGCTTCTATTGTCTTGCTATTGTACCTGATGATTCTTTGTCATCCAGTGAGTAAAGAAGTGGCCCTGCAGTGGCCAGACTTACAATGTTCAACTTGATGTTTTTACTTACACTTTTACTGATACTGCCATTGCTGTTTATGCATCATGTCTTTGTGCAGAACCTCCTTCATCCACACCCTTCTCCACCAGAAAGAAATGGGAGACTGTTTGGAATGGCTTTGCTTTATTTCAGATACCACTAACCACAATCAGTAGGCAAGAAAAAGCACCTTTACTCTCTGGTAAAATGGAGTCAGCAGTGCTTGGCTTAATTATTAGTTCAGCAGCAAATTGATGACTGTTATTCATTTTAATTTTAGCCTATTCTTAACACCCTCTTGAAAGTGTACATATATTTTTTGAGGAACTTCACTAAAATAGGTCAAGGGTGCTAATTTGGCTGTAAACATAATGGATCTGGCATCTTTGAAGTAAGTTGTTTAATTATTTCACTGAAATCAAAGCAGGTTACTAACTATTAATTAAGCATCTTCATCTGGCGGGTCACAGCCTATAGAATTAAAACTGTGAATAGTAAAATGAAAGAAAAAACAAAGTGTTCTTTTGATCTGGAGATTTTCCCCACCAGAATGAGATCATAAATGCTTCATTTTGTTTCATAAACTGATGGAAGTTCAAAGCTAACATGACACAGAAATTGGTTGTCCTTATTGCATTATGTATCAACTATTCAATCAGATATAGTTAGTATTTATGATAATTCCATAAGAGTGCAAAAGTGAAAAGAAACAGCAAGTGTGGTAATCATACACAATCACAAAAAGATTTAGACTTTCCTTGGAGCACCATTACTACTAGTGGAAACAAAATTCAGCATTTTACTATGCAATGCCAGAAACAAAAAGAACAAGATGTTGGGAACATTTGAAAATATGCAAGTTTCATTTAATACGCAGCCGTGCCCAGCTGATTGCCAAAAGACCAAGGATGTGCCTCTACTTATTGGGGGGTAGCAACAAAAGCCTGTCACTGACTGTATTTCCAGTCAAACAGACTGCAAAAGCTGCCAGCAGAGAGGAGCTGGGGACTCAGGAGCAAAGCAAAGCACCTGCACAGAACCTGATGGGATGGGGTCCCTTGCTTTGAGTGCAGAAACTGTCCCTGGCCTGGGTCCTGCTGTCACACTGCTCAAACTCTGAGACCTGAGAGAAATGAGTAAACAACAAGGAATTAGCCAGGACTATATTTCATTTGATATAAAAATATATTCTTCATTTCTCATATACATCTTTGAAAAGTGGGTGCTGCTGAAAATGCCTGCCAGTTTTGTAGCAGGAAATTTGCAAAAGCTCTTAAATACATAACACATATGTGAGTGCTGCTAATCCTAAATGGAGACCCTACTTCTTCAGCAATTCTTTGATATTGTTGTACTCTTGGGATTTTTTGAGAGGATTTTTTTTTTCACATCAATACCTTCTTTGTTTTATGTAGGGAAAAATTTGAATGAGCTCTGAATATATATATATATAAATGTATAACTCCATATGGTGGTTAAAGGAAATCTATAGGAACCACTCATTGATGTTGAGCATACAATTCTTTAACATCTGGTATGAATGAATATGACACAAATCACATATAACCTGAAAGAGCTTTTACTTACTGTAGGAAAGGTATTGATATATAGTGTAATGCAGAATGAAGAATAACCAAGGTTTTTCCATTCATCTTGAGACCTTTCCATGGATGTTACAGCTGCCATACTTTTCACAGGCAAGACTTGTCATGGCCATTTTTGCAACCATATTATCACAAATTATTAATAATATGGAACAATAATCAATTTGATTGGATGCTGTGATACAGCAGCCTGGAGAGTTTAATTGTCATACCCATAGGAGAGCAATGGTGGTTTAGAAATTTGAACAGAAACAACCCTCTTTGAGAGTTAAATCATATAAAAGACAGAAATGATAGTGTGGGTTTTCATTCCCTCCCCTATTTCCAGTGCTAGTACTAAAACAATGCCTCCAAGAATATTCCTGCCTAAGCCCCCATATCATCATGATGTAAAACCTTATTGTGCAGAAAAATGAGAAGTGTTCAAGTCAAAGATATAAATAAATAAATGCTTTCCTGAAATTTAACCAAACAAGTTCCCCTTGAAGGAATTTTGCTGTTGCACTTCTATGGTAAAGTTGGTTGCTTTCATTATCCCTGCTGAGAATACAGGCTATCAACACCCTTAAAATAATTCTGCTTGTGCAAGTATTTCTGTAAGAGAAATGACTGTGGATAAGGCATTCTGTAGGACTGTCTAGAATGGAGAGTAGCTTTAATGAGCAAATCATGACTAACAAGACATTGAGGCATGAGACTCACAAACAAGCAGCTATAGGCACTTAGTTTCATTCCTAGTCTGTTGTATTTCTGCTTTTAGATGACTAGAGATGCCTTCTGAAGAGAACTACTGACACAAACACACAGCTGAAGAGAGCATAGAAACCTTTCCCAAGCTTGTATTGAATGACAATTTCTTTTTTTAAAAAAAGTTATACCAACAATTTCCAAGGTATAAACCGAATCTTGTGTACATGTATTGCATGTCCACTGGACACCTAACACATGCCTATGATTGGAAAATGCAAAAATTCCTCCAAATCTGGGTTTGCTTGGGAATGGGAAGGAAGAAACCAAGGTTCTAAGTTCAGCCAGGTGCTGAGTATTTATTTTTGAGGGCTGATTCTTGGCCTTACTGACTGCAATGAACTCTTTGTGACTGAAAAATAGCACAGAGATATTTCCACTTTGTCTGGTTTTCTCTGTTTCACAAGCCCTCCAGCTCTGAAAGTCTATTTGAAATTGTGAGGATGGCAAAGAAGCTTTTCAGATTCAAGCAAACTGCATTTCCTTGAGAAAAATTTCCCAACCACCACTGATGATGCAAGGGCCAGAATATCCTGTGCCAAGGAAGAGCAAAGGGCTGCTCAAATGCTTCCAGCATTTTTTGATCCTCAAGGCAGAAAGAAAGGCTTGGGTGTTTTGCTTACATTGGCTGGCTGTGCCCGGGACACAGAGCATGTCTTTGGTGGGACAGGACAGTTTCTCAAGGGTCAAACAGTGCTCATCAGGGCAGTGAGTGTTCCTGTCTCTCCAGAGCTTTTCCTGGACACAATTTTATGGTCTTTTTGCAAAACTGTCATCCCTTTTGTTCAATTTGGTGCCCTGGTAGGAAAGACACAGGAGATGTGCTTGAGCTGCTAACATTGAAAGCTGCATTAGATGCAATTTTACTAAAATTAGGGTCTGTTCAGTGCAAGCACAGCTTTACAAGAGTTCTTTGTCTGATGAATGAAACATAGTCTCAAAGGAAATAGGGGCAAATGAGAAAAGTCTTATGTACAGGGAGTATTTAAGAACAACAAAGTGGAATAATAAAGAAGTAATTTCTTCCAGGGTCTTGGCTGTGAGTCTGGGATTTTCTGTGTGTTTTATATAAAGTTTTACTGTTCAACGTGAGTAAAATTTTCATCTACTTTTAGCAGCTCAAATCATTACCTCCTTTCCTTTATGAGATCAATATACTCAATAAGAAGTTTCAGCTAATGAGTTCAACATAATTGAAAGACTATTCAACATATTTTTTCTTGAGCAGATGTTCCAATGAGTCAACCCCAACTCATCATTTGGTTTCACAGAGTTTAAGATTATGTTAAGAACTATAACCTCCTTGATTATTTGTTTAAAGGAATCCAAATATAGCCTCTTTTAATGTTTTAGTACCTAGAGAATAAAACAGCTGTCAGCAATATGTTCTCCTGAGTGGCTTTCAAATGAACACTCAGTCTCTTGTTCGTAATTTAAAAAATACAGCCACAGTCAATTGTCACCCCCAGACAGGTGTGCAGTCCAAATACAAATTCTGTATTTGCCAGCACATATGCAAATTAAACATGAAGATGGTAATACTAAATTTTACACAGTGGAACAGTAAGAGCTCTAAAATTAATATCAAATGCCTTGACACTGTCAGATGGTTACCAGGTGCCTTACCCTATGAATTTCCCATTATTAAGGACATATTTAAGAAACACGAGTTGAGGTGCAATGTGTCACCGAAATTGCCAAATTCAGACAATGAATTATGCAGGGCAAAATTTCTCATGTTGGACAGATTTAAGTGGCTTCATGCATGGATATTTTTGTCCCATGGGCTCTGTGAGCACTTAATACAGACATTTTGAAGTGAGCAAGCTGAGGATCACTGAGCAGAGTCACTGGGTAAAAAGGTGTGACACCCCTGTATATGTTTGGGTTGAATAAATCCACAATTGTCTACAGTTCTGAATAAAACAGAGTCTCAGCTTCAGAAAACAGTTTTTTATTTTGCATACAGTGTGTAGAAAAGTATCTGATAAAGTCCTGGTCATGTTGATGTCACTGGCAAAACCCCTATAGAGTTCTAATAAACCCCTGTCCACTGACTCTAAAAGTAACTATTATAATATCAAAAAATGTTTTAGATAGAGACCGAGCATAGGAGTAGAAGTTGCCTCATTTAATATAACACATTGTGTGAATTAAAACTTACTTTTTTCTTTGTTTCTGCTTAACTAACAATAATGTCTGAGGATGTGGGGAAGAAACGGCATAGAACTTCCAAGTAAGGATACTGAACTTCCCATTGAGTTTCTTTTTTCATGAAATAGTGCAAAAACATTATTTTTAAAGAAGAAATGGAGGGTAAGTTGAGGAATGAAACCAAATGTTCTAAGATATTTCTGTATGAGAGTATTATTTCATTTAGCCAGGAATAGTGGGAATGCCAGACAAAAGGAGTGTATTTTGACATGAGGGCACAATAGCTGCAACCACAAACATCCACACTCTCACTTTGCTCACAATCCCCTTTTTTTTTTTAAGTTTCTGTCTGTGCCTGGGATTCATTACATGTCTGCACATTTCTGATGCAGCATGCTTCTTATACAAGTGTGGGGCTGGGATCACCACCATGTGTGCTCCCATCTCTAAGCACTGGAAACACTCTCCAATTGCAGTGGCTGGGAGCACCTTCCATGAGCAACACCATGGAAAGCCATTCCAGATTCAGAATAAACACAGCAGTTCACTGATAGCAGTTGATTGCTTTGAAGGAAATGCCTGAAAGGGATAGTGACCCAGAAACCTCTATTATTGGCCCATGATTTTTAATTTAATAAAATTTTGATAAGGCCAAGTTAATCTTGAGTAATGTACTGGTATGGAAACAATCTAGTTCAAAGGATGATTAATCTGTTCCAGTGTGATAAATGCTAAGCAAGGATAATTAATTCCAGATTTTTAGATTCAAGAACTTAAGATTCTGCCTGGCTAATCAAATACATAAAATGGTAAGATAATGCAGGAAGTCTGATCACATCTCACATGCCCCACCAGAAGCCTCATCTATCATAAAAGAAATAATCTTATTCTTGAAGCAACTTGACAGCACAGTCAGACCTTGCACCTAAAACTATCCAAATCTAGCCATCCATTCAAAGCATACTGTTTGGACATTCACCTCAGAAGGACCTCTGTAATCCACATGTTCTTTCACACGACTTTGCAAGTGTATGTGAGTCTTCATTTTGATCTCTTGGTTGGAAGTACTCAATTGATAGCATTCTATACCAAAGTAGATGTCAAATCTTTAAAATCTGCAATCAAACCTGGCAACCTTGGACATAACTCTAAATAATTAATCCATGTTTAATGTACAGTTCTTAGATGCATCTCTTCATATTTTGTGGAAGTGAAGTCTGACATGCACAATGAAGTAGGAGATTCACTGCTATAAACCAATATTTATCCAGGAGGTAATAGTTACACTAAAGTAATGTAATAGTTACACTAAAGTACACTTCTCCCTTATTTAAGTAAATGATACCGTGAGACTAATAAGATTTTAAAACATAAAGTTTTGAGGGAAAAAAAAAAAGGAAAACCCTGAAAGTTTAGAATAATGCTGAATAAGTAAGGAGATTGGTAAAGAATACATTGTGCAGGGGCAGTTGCTGTTGTAGTCTACATGTAAGATCTGGGCTACTTGTATTGAGGCAAAGAGGAAAATTATCACCAGAAAATAATGAATGAGTTCACTCTGAGGAATTTTTGGCATGATTGCCTTGTTTTTGATACTTGATTGGCCAAATTACAGCTGTCACTGAAATGTGCTATTTTTGAGAAAAATGAAATGGCTGTTTGAAACAAACTCTTCACTGTAGAGTCATATAATACCTGTGAAGTACATCCAGAGTTTCTGAAACTTCCACAGCTGATGGAAATAATAAGATGTAAAGCAAAGACAAAATGGAATTGAGCAATGAGTCTTGGGGCTATATTACTTCTTCACTTGGACTAGAATATTCAGGCATTAGACTCTAATGTGTGCAAAGGTGACTCCAATGTAACTCTGATCTGGCTTTCAAAATAGGTTTTAGAAAATCATTTAAAACTGTTTTTTTCTGCCTGGAAAAAAATTTAAAAGGAAGGAATCCACTTCAAGAATTTCCACATTGTTCAAAGAAAGCACAACCACATGACCAACGTGTCCTTTAGAAACTGTGGAGAGTAATTAGACCAAGTAACATGAGTTTGGCAAAAGTTCCTACTTTAACACGTAATTGTAGTTCATTAAATACAGTGGCAAGACAAAGAGAAACTAAAGATTTTATATTCACTATTTAAAGCCACATACAACACTAAGAACTGAGAAATTATTAGGCTGCTAGAAGGAAAGGAGGCTTATTTTATAAAATTTGCCCTTTTTACAGACATTAACTTGGGTTAACTGAAGCCAGAAGAGCTAAAACCTAGCAAACAGTATTTTATGAAAATTAAGAACTGCTGGTACCACTGTCCCCAGTATCTCTAGCAGATGGGAGTAGTGAACTTAAACACACTAAGTTCATGAGTGGAACCATGTCAAGAATGCTATCAATGAACAGTACCTAGGAGGATTCAAATAATATCTTGCACTACACAGCAGATGGAGTTTTTGTTTCTGCTGCTGGGATTTATTTCATTCTGTCGAACTTCTTTTTGGTTTAGATCTTGGAATGATGGGTCTATTGGAAACATGTCACTAGAAGACAAGACTTTCCCTTCATTATTGTATGTGCACACTGAAAGAGAAATCTGCAGGGCTGCCACCTCTAAATGCTCCTGTCTGGGGAAATATCCCATGAAATAAAGTATGCAAAGAAATATATAAATGTCTATTCCTGCATCACACATGCTTCACAATATGTTGGTGCGTGACTGTAACTGCATTGAGTTACTAAGGACTGGAATGACAACAGTAAATATCAGAACAATATTTGAACACTCACAGAACTTGAACTCCATTTTTGTCTATTCATAAATATCCATGAGAAATTTCTCCTGAACCACAATCTTAATAAAACAAGACTTAGTAAAAGAAGGAAATTTATTTGAAATGGAAAGAAACTGGATATTTTTTCCACTCTTGCAAGGGATTTGCAGAAATACTTGAAAGATCCTGAGTTTGGCTCTTTCTTTAGATTTCTCCAGATTTTTTCCTCTAGAAAGAGAGTGAAATGTTGATACAAACCAGTTTGTGTTTTGCAGCATATTAATATACTGATTTTCTCAAGGAGAGAGAAGAAGGGGAAACTTTACCGTGGAGGAACAGAGAATGTCCTGAGAACAACCGGAAATGCCAACTTAGCATTTTTGCACTTCAAAAATGTCTTTGACTTTTATAAACAGCCATGATGGTAAAATTGAGGCTGTTAAAAATACATGGTTTACTTCAGTAGTTTATAATTCACAGTGGCATTTAGTGGGTGGAGTTGTAAATTAGTAAGTGGACTGTTGCCACAGCTGAGTAGGCTGCTGCTCTGCAAAGGAGAAGCTTTGCTAAGAATAGGAATGTGGTCGCGATGATAATGAACAAGGGCTCCACATGCCTGAAACGCTGATGGGAGATTGGGAGATGGTTGTTGGATCTTTAACAGCTGCTCTAGAAATTAGATGTTATCAAAGATCTGTTTGAAAGATTGAACTGGATGAAAAGCACGCAAAACTTAACCAGTAAGACCTGGTTTCAATTTTTAGCAGCACTAGTGAAAGGCAGAGTGGCACACAAAATATTTATGTTGTCGATAAATTGGAAGGTACAGTTTTACAGCCAACAAAATGCTATGTTTATTCTGCTGCAAGAGGGAGGTAGGATTGCAGCAGTCTCTACACATAAAAGGATCTTTTTCCCTATTGCTTTCAAATTAAGTAGATGAATGTGCCAAGAAAGCATTACAATATGTTAATCAGGTATTTGATCTAGTCTGTCAAACGCTCAAAGAAAAAAGTCAGTTACATCCTGGAAACTACATTAATGTTCCAAATAAGCCCAGCTTTTTAAAGGCACTAGATTTCTCTGAGGGGGGATGATTTACTTTTCACTAGGATGATTTGCCTTTGGACTCTTAGTATCTGTAACAGCCTTATTTAAAGGTTGAAAGCCAACAGCATCATATCAGAAATCCTGAGTGAAGGCTGCAGATAGATAGGGATGGCAATATAAAACACACCACCTTCAACTTTTGAAAGCTTTACTACTGAGTGACAGCTGCTGTATGATTGCTGTTTAGCCAGAAGTAGACAGAAAAATATTCTGAACCCAAATGCATGACCTGCATGACTGCAATAATTTCATGGTTTTGACTGCTTAAATTCCCAGTTGGTGGACATCAACACAGTGCTCTTAATTTTCTGGACTTAAGATACAAATTTGAGCTGTGTCAACCTTAAAGTGATCCACAGGAGACTTTCACTGAAGAGTGAAAAAAAAAAAAAGTGCATGAAATCATTGTGTCTACTTCACATGCCGCACAACCCTTTCCTATGGGGCCCAGCTTTGATCCCTGTTTGTGCTGGCCAGCTCTAGGCCCCCCAGAGCAGAAAAAGCTGCACACAGATGTTATATTGCTAAACAGTTCATCAGAGGAGGAAACCAGGTCACTTATCCTGTAGGAAGATCACCAACAAAGTGATTTTGTCACAAAAAGTCTAATCTGGCTGTTTTCTGAGTCAGAATACGGGACACGTTTCCAGCAGAAACCACTTTGAGCTGCAGTCCCTCCCTAAACTTTCCCAGATACTCAAATGCTGATTTCATTCACTATTAAATAGACAAAAGAACTTCTCAAAAGGATTGCTGGGCTAGTAACCTATCACATTCCACTGAGGACTCATCCATATGGAGCTCAGTGATCGCTGTGTATCTTCTATAAAGATATCCCTTAGGGAGGCCTGTGTCCGGTACAAAACAATTGAGTGTCTCTACTCTTACTGGGAAGACTTCATCTTACAGGAGAATTTATAGCAGCTTTTGTGACATTGACAGGAAACAAAAAATATTTTTTATCAAACTGAAGCCACTAATAAACTACTTGGCAGACAGGATTAAAGAGGTAGGGTCCCAAGTAGCCCTAAGAGTTATGTTCTTTGGTTTAAATTCTGTGTTCCCACACACTAACAAATCTAAAGCATGTAAGATTGCAGTAGGGAATAGGGAATCCAGGTCAGCTCTTTAAGATCTGCCAGTTTCAGGACTCTACATGCTTACAATTTAACCTATAAAGCCATGAAATTATAATTGAATATGGAAATGTACTGGCTAGAAAGCGAATCTGTCACAACCTCAAATCACTTCATTTATTATAACTCTGAAATCCTGTCCCATTATGAAATGCGTGCAGCAGATTATTCCACGCTGACAAAGAGGCACCCTACAGATTTAAATGTGGTGTCATCTCTGAACCACATTTAAAAATGTGGTTTTGAAAGTTACTAGCAACAGTCAGATTTGCTTCCCAGAGCCCTATTCTTCCTGCCCAGCTGATGCCTGCCTGGCCAGCAGGAGCACACTACTCATGAGGAGGTTTGAGCACACTCGTCCTCACCCTAACAGCTCCTAAACTCCTGGCTACCTTCTGTGTGTGCAGACCAGTCAAGAACTGAAGTATCCTTTTAAATTGTGCATATTCTGCTGGCAGAGTCTCAACAAACTGATTTAAAAGTAGATCCATAGCAATCACACTGAAGTTGTTCCTGGAAAACTCCACAGGAAAAAAAAAAAAAACAACAAACCAAAAAACCACACAAAGAACAAATTAATTAACATGGGTAGCAAATAAAGCAATATGCAGATATAGGGGGGATATTGTAACACTGCAGGTGGCTTTGATTTGATTTACAAGAACACTTGGCATCAGTTCAGCAATGGGTTCTCTTACACACCTTGGATCATGCTGAGCCAGCTTCTGCAAAAAATTACTACAAAATCCTTTCAAAATCAAAAAATTCTACAACACATACAATGTAAATTTGACTGTGTACCTTAGTAAGCCTACAGTAAAAATGGTTTCTTACTAGGAAATCTAAATAAACTGGGATATAGAATATAGTGTTTGAATCTTTTTTTCTTTCTCTGCTCTGTTCTTAACCAGCTAAAATCTCTTTCTATTGGAAGAGCTCAACACTGAAAGTATGGTCCAACTTTCATACAGAATCTCTGGGTTTTACTGCTTTCCTGGCCAAGGACTTTCTCCACAGAAGAAGAGAAACATTTCTGCTTGCTAAGGGCCCTGTGAAAGAACAGTATCTGACTAAAAATATAATCACAAAAGCAAGCACAGTATAGACCAGGAACTCTGGGTTTCTTACTTTTTCTGTCCATACTTACAGCAGTAAGAATGTTTCATCTGACTGTATTTGAAAACTGCAACAGCCTATTCAGCTTTTTTATGGGGTAAATGACAAATTAAAATCACATTGGAAAGGCTGAAAGGTGAGATGCTGGCAACACCATCCTTACCAAAGGCTTTTAATATTGTTAGATAACAACACCCCCAAAAGCAAGCATAATTAGTCTACTTACTATAAAACTCTGTAACTTTGCTACATGATGCAGATGGTAAAAATTAGTTGCTTTAAAGAGAAATAGTAGAATCCCAAAATGCAGTCAAATCAGTACAGCTGTGTCCAAGAAGTGTGTGGCACAGCATAAAGATTTCTATACTGCAAAATGAACAAGGCAACAACTAATTTAGCTATACATTACACAGTCACTAAAAATACAAGCAGCAGTCTCAAGTAAATGCTAGATGCCTCAGTAGTTAGACAAAATTTTATTATTTTCTTTATTAGAAAGAAATAATCCACAATAACTTGTCCAAAATAATTTTTAAAATGCAAAAGATAAGTTAACACCAGTTCAAAAAGGAGCTGAGTAAAACCAAATGATCCTTGCGACTATCAGCCCTATTTCTACCATGCAAAAAAACACCCCAAACAAACAAAAAGGTAATGGAGAACCATAAAAAGAAACAAAACAAACTAAAAAGGAGAAAACCAAAATCTAATGAAAGGTGCAAAGTTTTTCAGTATGAGCTTTGGAAAACTACTCATGCACTGGATTGAACAATTTATTTCTGAACTCTTTTTCCTTCATACATGATGACTTTCAAAAAGGTTTTGATATTTTATAAGTAGCACAATCAGAACTAAATGAATCCAAATATTTGTGTGTGTGTAATGCAAACCCACCAAATTTGAAATAAATATTTGCTACTAACATGTCATACAGAATAAATAACAATTTTTTTTAAAAAGTGCACAGAAACAGACCATTAACACACATCAGTATTTGTTAATATGGATAAGCATTTGCAAAAAAAAAAGTCTGTATTCAACACATTACTTATAACTAACAATGAAATAGAATGGGTATTGTCTATGCATAAACAAGCTCAAGGTTTTGGTCAAAAAATACATATTATTTAAGTACACACTGTAAATCACATATATTTAACTGAATGTACTATTTAAAAAAAAACCCTTATCATAGCATATATCAACAAAACTAATTAGAATTTAGAACTGAAATTAAATAAAGAATTGTTTCTTGTATTAATCCTGTATCAGCTGAATATTTACATCTGTTTTACTTGAGGCACAAGTCATTCTTATTGAACAGCAGCTCTTGAACTCAGACAAATACTTAAATATCTCACTGGAGCTACGTCACCAGGGTATATGAGCACATTCAGAGCTTAAATTATACCTGTATCTAAAAAATTTTCCTACTTATATTTATAAAGTGCTACTATAGTATATTCCTGAGCATAATGATGAGATGTAGAGGAAAGTGGCTGGATGGGACAGCCTTGTGGTGGCAACTCTCCCATGTAGTGTAGGGCTATACTGGGGCTAAACTGCAGGGGAAAAAAGGGAAGGAACCTAATGATCTCAATTTTTACTGTCTTAATAGGTCAGATATCATTGAATTGAAAGATAATCTGTGATCATCTGCATTTACCGTGGACTAAAAGGACAGGCAAGATTTTACAGCCCAGGACATTCACAGACCCATTTTGTGTGCACACCCCATACATACACACCTGCTGCTGCTGTCACACACTTGGCTTTGCACTGCTGTGCCATGGATAACACAATGGTTTATACCAGGAACATCAGCTCCATTCCCCACGTGTGACCAGCCAGTAGGTTGTACAGCCATGGCTGACCTGCTTCTTCTGACCTCAACAGATGTTTTCCTAGGGAAGAATTTACATTATAAAATTTAATCTGTCAAAACAGTGTGAGGCCTCAATGGCTTTGCCTCTGACAAGACTGGGAGCCCAATCTTGACAAGTTTCTTTGCTATAAGATAGATTAAAGAATTCAGCCAAACATTGTTACATATGCATCTTTTAAAAACTGCACATAATTCTGGATGCTCTGGTTCTTGATCACTGACTTCTGTAGGCTGTTCTCCAGCTCTTTCAAATGTACTTCATGGTGCTTTTCATTCTAATGGAAGAAGAAAAATGCAAAGAAACTTAGAAACAAAATATAAATCAATCAAAATAATAATCTATGACACAAAGTACCTAATTTTTATAGCTTTATTTACCTGTAAAAGTTTTCAGAAGCTCCACAAAAGCAAAGGTGCTAAAAAAGGATTCAAAAGTTTGAAGTTTTATTTATGTTCAGTCAGGACCAAACTGAACATTTTTGGATAGACTTAAAATAAAAAAAAAAGGCCTACAATAATTTATAAAAATTGTGAATTCAGATTACTGTCATTAACTCAGGAAAGAAAAAGAAACTATCATTACATCATTATGGGATTGTTATGAATTTAATCAAATGTAGATAAGCTTACTGACCACAATTGACCTGAGAGAAAATTACAATTTCATACCTTTTTGTTTTTTGTCTTGCTGGGAAAACTCAACTGAGTAAGAGCTGTAAACTCCATACTATTCAAGTGATTTAGTTAGACTGGACATCTGTTAGGTTGATGGGAAATATCAATGTACAAAGTATATTGTCAAGTTGAATTTATTTACTGTTCTGAACAGTGTGTATCAGCTGTATTAGTAGTGTGTTTTCAGTAAAAGGAACTTGTTTTTGTAAATGGTGATGTAGTAAGTGAGTTCTTAAATCACAAACAGCATTATTTACTCACATGGTGAAATAAGCAGAGCAGTTGTTTTTTTTCTTCTTGCCTCTTTCTCACTTCCGCTTCAAGAAGTAGAAGTTTTCTCTGAAAGGCTTGTTCTTTGTATGACATTTTTTCCCATTCTTCAGCTACCTATAAAAGTAATGAGAGAGAAAGGATATATATGTTATATATATATATACAATTTATAAATTATATATATATTACATATATATTTACTCTTAAAGCCCAAATCAAATTATTTTCTTACGTCTTAACATTAAAAGCTCTATTTCCTATTCTTTCATCTAATACTTTACTTATTTCCCATGCCCAGGAATTAAACAAACTTGAGAAATACTCTGGCTAAATTTGAAAGTTGTTTCAATTTGGAAAAAATGTAATACAGTGGGAGTGGAACACTTTTTAGCTTATTTTCAAGTTAAGCCAAAATTTTCGTTTTTTCAAAACCAAAGAAATATCCTCAGACAGTAGTGAAAAAAATCAGATGGTTATTTCTACATTTTTAATCTGGAATTATGACTTCAGACATTTTTTCTGATTAAACTAATATAATTCAATACAATCTAAATTCCATTTCCTCTTGAATTTGATTTACTGTTTGTATAATTTCTACAAATTATAAAATTCTGCTTAATACAGAAAGAATGCAAACTCTTCCTCTAAAAAGAAAAGGATTTCAACACCAACGTTCTTGTGGGTTTTTATACCAAAGAAAATAAAAGGTAAGATTAAGCTTTGTACAGAAACTTTTTGCCATAGGTGTGGGATTTAATACAGGGTGGTAAAAGAATTGTGATTTGTCAATTTAAAAAAAGATAATAAAATCCTGGTCAATTGAAACTTGTTATTTATTTCCATAGTATCCAAACTTGACAAAGAAATTGAATTGTTCCATCCATATTTAAAACATGCAGAAATTCACAGTAACTTTTTAGTATTTCTCCCTACATGCAAAATAGTCTTGTCCCATAATTTTTTCTCAAGCTCATTTTTAATGCTATTTTAAAACAGAAAGTAGCAAACAAGATTGAGAGATGTATTAAATCACCAATACCATTTTTCTCCCTTCTTCCAAAGCAGATTCAAGTTGTCTGGTTAATGCATTATATTCTGTAATTTTCTCTTCAAGCTGCAATTTACTGCTCTGAAGATTCTCATCTTCTTTTCTGAGCTGGTAAGCAAGTTCTTCATTCTGATATTCCATCTGTCCTAATTGCCTTTATGCAAAACAGATTAGTGCATAATAATTCACTATAGCAGAAAAGTGTAGGAATTATTTTTAATCAGATTTTTCAAGTTACCTTTGAAGACTTTCATACTTCTTCTCAATGTTACAGATCTCTTCCTCTAAGCAAAGATTGCCGGTAGAAGTTACACTATGGTTATCCTAGGAAAATTACAATTGTTTCTAGTTGAAGAGACATGTATACAGGATCTTACTGGAGTAAAGTAAGCCTGTCTATTAAAATCCATTAAAAATGTAACTAATTTCAGATAAATGTGATGTTTATTCAGACGAACTCTATATTATAATCAAGTAAATGTTATCTTGTATTATTGTACCTTGTATAATTATCTCAAATTAGTAAAATACAGCTAAAGTTGGAGACTAAAATTTTGTGTGAACACTTTAAGGCTGAAAACCTGCTATGTAAGAAAGTCCTAAAAAACTCCATGTGCTGCTCAGGCAGCCTTGTCTATTAGGAGTTGGTCAGGTCTACCTGACCAGAAAAAAAGGCTCCACCACACTACAGTCACAGGAAGCATAAAAAACCCCGCTGTATATACATATGGTTATCACAGGAGAACAGTGCAGCACTGGCAAAGAATTTCAGAAAGAAGAGAAGATCAAAAAAGTTAAGTTCATGAAAAGAGATACCTCAGTAGCAGCAGAAGCTGAAGGAAGCAAGACAGTCTTCTCCTGCCCAGCATCCGTGCTAAACTTTTACAAGTTTTCTTTCAAATCTCAGCAGCAATGAGATCATTGCTCCTTCTTCCACCCATCAACAGCATGTTAGCCATAAACAGGCACATCAACAGCCTGTGGGTGCCATCATTTAAAGGGGTGACCACCACCATTCTTTGGACTACCCCAAGCAGTCCCATCAGCAATTTGAGCTCATCTGCTTGGCTGTGTTTATCAGAATTACAGGCTGTTCAGGTAGCAGCAGACTGGTAGTAGCAGAAATTAGTCCAGCTGAACCCAGGAGAGGTTTTCTGCAGAGCGGAGCAATTGCTCCAAAATGAATTTTCCTAAATTCTGCTCATAGAGTCAAGGGTAAAGTACATCAATCACCTAGACTTAATGCTGAAATTTAACTACTATTCCACTAGACTAGTGATTATATTCCCAATTATTTGGCTACACTTTGGAGGTTCTTCTGTACTTTTTCAAGTAAACACGTAGTTAGATTAAAATTACATACATAATTTTATATTATGCATAAATTTTGCCCCTCAAAATTAATTATTGCTTAAGTACTTTAAGATTTAAGAGTTTATGAACATTCCTGGAAGAATCAAAAATCAAGAGCAATGTTTTATATAAAGTCTGTAGGACCACAGAGACTCACAATGCTTCAGCTGTAGTTTTCCTCCTGACATAACAGGATTATTAGGCCCCTTTCCCACCCTACTACCTTAAAAACCTTTGTCATTTGTGCTCTTCTAACTTAAAAGCACATTAAAATCAAGACAAAAAACAATAACAAAAAACCCAAACCTACCCTGTCACAGAAATTGATGTCACAGAAAAAACGAGTCGAGGAAAATTCATGTTCAAGCTTTAGAGAAAATACAAGCATTAGTGTTAAATACAGCCAAAAATTGCAATTATCTTATTAAAGCATATTTTAAAAATACTTACTCAACTATAACATTTTAAAATGTTATACATCAAGAATATATATTATCTGATTAAATATTGTACGGTTTATAAATTTGCAATTAAAAACAAAACTAATGTAGAATTAAACTATTCTACTAGATACAAAAAAATATCTAGACTCGCATTTATTTCCAGGAAAGAATTCTGCAACACATCTCAGGACATAAGTATTCAAAAAGATCAAGAATATACTCATTCTAAAAGTTACAAGTCTTGCCACATAATGAATTTACATAAATACAGTTGGCAATAGTTTTATTTGCATTGTCCGATTTCCACAGAAGTCTTTGATTTATGAAGAAAATAACAGAGGAAATCTCACCACTGTCACACACACCAATAGTAAAAAAATGCCCCAGTGACTTTTTTTCCACATAATTTTCTCATTTATCTTTAGAAATCAGCATGTTCTAACCACCTGAAGCTCCAGCTCCCTAAGGGTTTTGCATTTCTGTGCACAGATCCTTTCCCAGGCCAGAAGCTTTTGCTGGTTTTCCTCAGTTGCTTTCAGCAAGTCACAAACATGTTCTAACTCCTTTAACTCAGCTTCTGTTTTGTGCCTCACCTACATAGTAGCATCACAGGAGAAAAATGTAAATCTAAAACCATAACTTAATTGCTGTAATACTTAATGGATTTTCATGTGGGTAATAAAGCTAAAATTCTATAAAAATTACATATCACCTATTTTATAAAATACCTATTTTATAAAGTAGGTGACAAAGATACAAGTTTTTTCTGATGTTTAAGAATGTGCTGTGTTCCAGTGTTCAGTTCCATCTGCTGAAAAATTTATAACTCATCTCTGTATGGAGTCTCAATCTTAACTGTTAGTTAAAAAGGACTTACAATTGGTTTGCTTCCATATACAACTTTCACAACTGTTCTGTCAAAAAGATAGTTTCAAAATCATCAACAATAAAATCACATTTTTGAAAGTGATAAAGGAATTCTGGAATTCTAAAATAGTAGCCAATCTACTTGGTAATTGCACTAGGAATCATTGCTTAATTGTTTGCAATTGTGTAGTATCAAAAAAACACCAGCTTTAGACAGCAGTCAGTAAAACTCAAAAATTTAAAAGCAAGAGACAGTATCTTGTGACTTCTAACAAGATCAGAAAAATGTAGAAAAGATCTGTATCCTACAGAATTGTTTGGAAACATTCTTCACTACTGCAAAACTTACCTTATCTGCTTCTAAGCATTTGTTTTCTGTTAATTTTTTGTTTTCATTTAAGACTGTTTCATATCTGGATTTCAATTCTTCCACTGCAATTTGTCTTTTTTGTACCTAGGACAACACATATCTTTCACATACATTTGCAAGGTCCTTCATTTAAACATAGAAAAGATAGAATCATTGGTATGAAGCATAAAGGAAAACCTCTGACTTCTAAATAATATCTCAAAGTTTGTCATTATTTGAAGTTATTTATTTTCATTATCCTGTTTGTCACAGCAAGTACAAAATGGTTACCAGGTAAAGAGCACTGTCATATCAGCAGTGTGTTATCAACAATGGAGAATGAGCTACAGTTGTGCTGTAGAAGCAGCCAGCATGACTCACACCTCTCTCCCCACATAACAACTATCACTGACACTTCCCACCTGGAGTCACTACAGCCCTGAGCCAGGGAATTTCACTCTACTCCCTGCTTAAGGCTGACTGTTACCTGGAACTACATCTACTGTCTTAAAGCTGGCAGCAACTGTAGTTGTGATGATGCATTCCAAAGACAAGGCTTGCTGGCTCTACTCTAGATTTTGTGTCATGTCTTTCTCTTCTCTTGTCAGTGATTTAAAAAAATAAGTAAGTGAAGAATGTCAGTGAAATTGTGTCTATATTATAGCATAAAGAGCTACATATTTGAATCAATGTTCTAAAATTTCTGTGTGAATAAAGCCAAATACAAAACATGAATTTATAAAAAGCCAATTATAACTTTGGTTTATTTGTTTCACTGGTACTTCTATGTGGATTTACGTACTGAAATAAAACAACTCCTATAACCCTAACCCTAACATATATTTCTTGAATGAACTTTGATTTCTTAAACTTACTTGAATACTCTTATTGAATATTACTCAATACTCAATACTCTTGATGTGCTCTTACGATATGCTCTCAGGAACATGAAGATAAATTATGCCAAGCAGAGGTAAAATATCATCAGTATATCCACTGAAGACATAAGACTCAAACTTTTTAAATATCTAGTTTACTGGGTCACTAACCTGCTTTTCAGGAAGCAAATCTTGTCAAAGTAATCTTGTCTTGTTGGATTCAAGTGGGCTTCACACAATTCAGTACAGACAGTGTGTACTTTTAACTGTGTGGAGACTATTCTTCCATATGATGTGTAATAGCACTTTCTTCTTTCATACTCAATATTACAAAAATATTACAATCCCCATGACAATGAAACAGGTTTATTACAAACAAAACCTTTATAATTTTCTCAAATTGGCTTACAAATTTAAAAAAACCTACTCAAAAATTTCAAACATGGTAAGTCACCTCATTTTTACGCTGTTCTACGAAGTTTTCCTGCAGCTTTGCTTTTTCTTGCAGATGTAGCAACTCATATTCCACAGATACTGTACTTTTCTCCAATGTAGCAAGGGAAGCCTTGATCAAAAATAGAAAATATAAAACTTTTAAGAATGTTAGTAAAATAACACATTCTACAATGTGATATTACCAGCAAGTGACTTGCCGGCACTAGGAAGAGTGGTGTAAGTATTTTTCCTGTCAAAAAAAAAATTATAGTCTATAGTTCATTTGTCAGCTCCTGAGAACACTTATATCAGACAATAAATACCTGCAAACTTTTTCAAAATTAAAATAAATAATTGAGGTAAATTCAGTTC
>WBNO01010223.1:16490-34307 GCA_013400575.1 Peucedramus taeniatus
AAAAAAAAAAAAAAAAAAAGTAGAAGTAGGCATCTTCAGTTTCTTCTCTTTTCCAAGGCTGAAAATGCTTGAATACTTCTGTTTAGGTAGATTACTTACCACTTCTAAGGGTGGGTGGGTGGCCCAGAACAGCCTTGGTGGGAGTGTTGTGACTAAAGAACCTGAAATGCAGCACATTTTCTGTAGTGGGCTTTGAATTGATACAGGTGATGGGACAACCACCTGGAGGGGCAAGAAGGAGCAAATAAAAATTTGTAATTTCTTGGGATTTCAGAATTTCTATTGACACAAACTTCCTTCAGAGCCTTGAAGGAGAGAAAGCTGGAGTGAGAGATGGTGTGATGTGTGCACACTCGCAGGTGTTTGTGAATCTGCCCGTTCACCTGAAGAAATATTTCCTTTGTCGGAAGATTTTCCACTTCTTTTCACCTGCCTATTGTGTGAGAGTCACCCCAGGTTTGGCTGATGGCATTTCCATGCACTTTTAGGCAGGCAGAGCTCACAGAAAATCACGACAAGCAGCAGGAATGAAAAGAACAGCCCGGGACACCATGAACCCAGGGAATGCAGTGGTTATTTAACTTCCTTTCAGCGATCACTGGAAACCACTTCTGTCACAAGAAGGCATTTGCAGAAGGTGACTGGATGTCTCTCTGTGTTTGGATAAGCCAACAGGATTTTCTGGAGACATATATAATTAGGTGGCTTACGCAAAGTTTTGTGTTCATTGAGCCACGGTAGCTGGAGGTGAGATTGTTTTACCAGCAGAGAGACATTTACACAATGTGCCCTGACATGGGGCACCTGAGCGTGGGTAAAGTTTGCCTCCACTTCACTCATCACTGCTTGAATGACAGGGGGAGAATATCTTGAGTGCAAGCTCAGAATATTCTGAGAATATCCGAGTGGAAATTCCTCCTCCTTATTGAGGATCCCTGCAAAATACGCAGTTTCTGCCCAGCAGATACACTCCAAACCTGAGGGGGACAATGTACCATGGTGTTCTGAGCCAGTGTGACCCCTAAAAATATAAGAATGCTTGACAAAAAGATTGTCAGCAGTGGCATTCTGCTGCCATGTCATATGTCAGAAAAATCTGGAGGAGAGGGAAAGAAATATGGCCTAGAGAAAATACACTTTTCCTTCTCTTCCAAAAAGCCACATGGAACAAAAGGGAAAGAAGGTCTTGCCTTGAAGATTTAGTGAAATATTTTATTTCAACAGAATAAAAGAAATCTCACAAGATTGTTTTAATACATGTAAAGGGTAAAGATTGCATGGTAAAGGTCTGGTGGAATTTCACTCTGATCAGCTGGGACACAGGGTGAGTGTCTCAGAAGGAAGAAAAAACTAGTATTAAATTCATTTAATATATTATGGCTATCTGGGAACAAAATCTGTTTATAGGTGGTCTTTGTGCCTTAATTTGCAGTGCATACAGGAGATGGGACAGATTAATCAGCTTGAACAGGGTTATGTGGGGAGCAATTGCCTGATTTTTGGCATATTCTCAGATATTTCATGGCTGGGTAAAAGGATCTGGTGTATGCCAATATCCTGATGATATCCTTCAGATGGTGTGACTTTTTTACATAACAAATGCTGTGCTAAGTCAGACCAAAGGCTCTTTGCAGATTGGATTTTTGTGTCCTGAAGCTGTAAGTACCAGGAACTTAATGAAAACTCCCATGAAACCATCCTAAAAACATCCCTTTCCAAACCTGCCTTATTTTCTGTTGGTTTAAAAGATCAGTCTCCAAAGATACTGCCAGTTTATTAGGGCTGATAGCCACTGATGAACTTCTTTAAAATGTGCCTATTTCCTTTTGAATTCATTAAAATTTTTGGCCAAGGGCACTACAGTTTGAGAAGAGAGATTTCTCTGGAGTGCTTGAAACCAGCTACTTGGCAATTCCAGCCATCAGTTTGTTCCACCTTTTAAATGTGAAGTGGTGACCAGTTTATTCTGATTTACCCTCCTTTGGTGATTTTACAAATCTCTGTTTTGAATGTCTGTAAAGCAGAGATTTCACACCAATGCAATGGTGTGAATGCAATTTTGTAAATTTCTTTTCAGCTGGCACTTAGTCTGTTCTGAAGGCAAAAGCCTTTGTAGTCACACTGGTGTTAACACAATATTTAAAGGTGCTTCTTGTGGGCAAAGAGTTGCCCACCAGAGAGCCAGTCAATAATATCACTGGGTCTGAATTTTACCATTTCAGCACCACACAGCTCTCTCATCTGGTTCCCCCATGACCATCTGCTCCTTGACAGCCACTCCAAACCCAACAGAAACCATCAGCAGATGATTGCAGAGAAGGATGTTCTTGTTTCAAACAGAGAAAAGACTGAGCCTTCGTAAAAAACACCTGGCACAGAAGTGATTCCTACACAAGGTCATCTTCCAGGCTCCATTTGTCAAGAACATGAGTTATATTTTCCTTTCCCAGTCAAGACCAGCAGGAAATGCATAGCACAACTAAATTAGTTGATCCCCGTGGCTGCCAGTTTTTGCAGGAATTAATTGCACAGTGGGAGAGTGACACATTAAGGTCCTAGAGTCAGCAAAAGCTTCTGTACACGCTGAATTCAAAGCTTGTGAGCTGCTGTTCTCAAAGAACTTGAGGTCAAGCAAGTGTTTAATTCAGTGGTGGATAAGGGCCCAGTTTTGAGGAAGAAGAAGGGAGGGAAAGAATAGTCTTGCATTTCCATCAGTGTCCTCAGGAGAGAGAGATTTCCTCCAAGGGTTGTGTGAAGGATGTGGAAAAAAGGAAGGGATTGAAAAGCAGGAGGAGAATATCTAGGATCAAAAGATTACATTTACTAATTACAGGGTTTATCAAACCATTAGCTTGGTGTGAAACCATTTCCCTACTCAGCAGGACATGATGGGAGCCCTCACGTGGGAGACAATGAAAGGGCTGTTGTAATCATGGAATAGTTTTAGTTGGATGGGACCTTAAAACCCCATCCAACCTCACCTCCAACGTTTCCATGGACGGGGCATCTGCCACTTTTCTGGGAAATGTGTGCCAGTTTGTTTTTTTTTTTTTTGTAAAAATCTTCTTTCTTATAACTTCTCTAAACTGACCCTCCTGGAGTTAAAAACTATTCTTCTATCACAACAGGCTCTGCTAAAAAATTTGTCCCCATCTTTCTTTCAGGTACTGAAAGGATGGTCTGATGTGTCCCTGGAGCCTTGTCTTCTCCAGCAAACCCAATTTTCCCTGTCTTTCCTGTCAGGAGAGGTGCTCCAGCCCTCTGTTCATCCTCACAGTCAGCCCCTGGACTCGCTCCAACAGATCCATACTGAAGCTAATTTAATTATTATTATAAGATAATTCCTGTTCAGCAGAAATGCACCAAGGGTGATGAAGCTGCAGAACCAACAGCAATTTTCAACATCTTTTGTCCACCTGGAGGTGTATGCTGGGCTTTGGAAGTTCTTGATAACCCAGATTTGAAACTGGAGCTGGGAAGCAGAAGAAACGCAATTTTGGAAAAGACAAACAGTGGGAAAACTTCTGTGATGGGGCTAAAATGTGCTTTAAAAGTATTTAGCTCCTCAAAATCCTTGTTCCTTTCCTCCCACTGTTTTGGCATGATTCAGAACTGAAAGTGGAGGGCTGTGGCACATCTTTGGGCTAGAAAAAGGCATCCTTGTGCACCAGAGTAGTTTGCACATTCCCATGTGTGCAGAAAGGGGTAAAGAAACAAGAAGTGTCTCTGCTGCTCCACAAAAGGTCAGCCCTGTGCCATGCCCAGCTCTCCCCTGAAGCCTGGTGGCTCTGGCACACCTCAGCACAGAGGGATTTGGGGATAGAAGAGAAAGAAAAAGCCATTTTTTAAGGTTAATTGTTGAAGATTCAGGCAGGAAAAGTCCAAACTCTTCTGATTTATCAGATTTCACCCATTTCAGTGATTTGTCCCTCTCTGCAGGCTTGCTCAGTTTGGTGTCTGAGGCAGGGCTTGCTGCTCTGGGACGTGTGTCTTCAGTTAGCTGCTGGGTTGGTCTCTCCACTGACGTAACTCCACCGAGGCTTGCTGATTCGCAAAGCTCTTGGCACCCTGCTCCTGGTTTTCCTCTCTGCCTCTCTCCACTCTCCTCCTTTCACTCCAGGGGTGTAACCTGGCAATTCTCCTCAGCTTCCTCAGCGAGGCACTGGCACTGGGCTGCTCTGGATCCAGCTGACCTTTCCAAGCAGGTCTTTGGGGGCTTTGCTCTGTCCTCCTGCCTTTTTTCACGGCTGCATTTTTTCTTCATGATGCACACACTTCTTTTTTTTCCTGCTCGCAATTCCCAAAACTCCTCCTGCTTTCCTTTCCAAGTGATCCCACCTTGGATGGAGCTGGACCTCTGCCTAGGGCTGGTGCTTTGCCTTCCATCCTTGATTCTCTGTTGTCACGTTTTAAACCCTCCTTCCACCCACTTGGGTCATGTGGCTGAGCCACAGAAAGTCACTCTGGATGCTGACACTGAACTAGAATATAATCACAGAAAAAATAAAAATTACAGAGGGGGAGATGAACACACGTTCTTTTTGGGGGGATATGATAGCTCTGCTGTGTGTTGACTGTGCTCTTTTTTGAATGTTTGTCTCTATTTGTCTTGGAATATTTGCTTTCCTTCCAGGCTGCTGGGGTCAAACAGCTTGGCTGGAGCTGGTGGGGAGGAGGGTGGAGGGGACAATTCTCCATGCCAATCTGTTATGAAAAGGTAACTGATATCAGGGATTTTATTCACTTTAATGAGTCAACAAGTTATCAAGGAGAAAATGAAGTTCCAGCTGAAGTAGAATGTAAATTATTTAGCATTTGAAGGAGTAATGGGGGTAAAAAGCAGTGCATTGATTTGAATACTCTGTGATGCTGGACAAAATAGTTTTGGTTTTGTTGTTTTGTACTGTTTCAAATCAACATATTTTCTTCCAAAAGTGGCTCAAGTTAAAAAAAAAAAAAAAAAGTTTAAATCAGACTTCCCAAATTTTGTTTAGAAGTGTTCAAGTGTCAACGTTTGCTTTTCCAAGAAAGTCACATTTTATTCTAGAAAGTCCTGGAGATTGAGGGGGGTGGGGCAGGGAGAGAGGAATTATTCTCAGCAAGAAGAAAATGTTTTGGGCTAAGAAAGCACTGAATTTGTCAGTGGTTTCAGTGTCACTGAGACCATACCACCTGGCAACTCCACAGCATCAAGGCTTTGCTGTGCAACATGTCAGCAGTTCAGCCTGGAAAAGAAGGCTGAATATCCAGAGCAGAATCCACAGAGCAGACACAGAGCTCTAGGACCCTCTTAATTTCCTCAGTCACTTTCTTCAATCAATTTACAGAGCCTTTCACACATACCAAAAACAATTTAAAAAATCTTACGTTTTAAAGCTGCCAACTCATTTTTTAAACTAGAATTTTTGTTTAGAAGAGAGGGACCTAAACTGATTTTTCAGCATGAGAGCTTTGCAATGGAGCAGAGCTTGCAGTATTCCTGTAAAGTGACCCATCCTTTGGAAGATCAGGCAGGCTCCTAAACATGAGTGATCGACCTGCATTTCACTTTTAAAGAGGCTTTATTCCTCTTTCAGGTCGTTGCTGGGTTTACCTGGAGGCAGGAAGAGCCACTTCCAGCCTGGTCCTGCAGATGGTGCCAGGGAAGAAGCTGGAAAATGCCCTCTGATGTGGAGGTAAGGCTTGACCTCTCAGGTGCCTGGCAACTCCCAGATATTCGTGAAAAACTGCCCACCATTCTCCCCTCTCATTTAAAATAACGTGATTTTTTTTTTCTTTTTTTTCCTTTTTTTTTCCCCAGTTTGTGTCTTGGTTTCTAAGTTGCAGCTACAGACACCTGAACAAACATGCTCTTAATCCAGATCACTTTGTGAGGGGAGTTATTACAAGCCTGTAGCAGGTCCTGCTGGCCATAAGGCAGAGGAAATCTTACACAGCAGTTTCCTTGTCTCCAGATAAACTCAAGATGAAACTCATCTGAAGACACTCCTTCCTTCTGCACATTTCCTGCTCATGCTGTGTCAAACCCAATTACCATCATTATCCCAGTTCTGTCACACTCTATAAATACAAGCCTGAATAAACCAACCAGCACAGCCAATTTCTGTGCAAGGAAGGATCTCGTTAGGGCTCAGCAGAGAATGCTTTGCAGAAGCTGGGGGCAAAATAAGGTTTAAGAGTCTCAGGCCTTGCTTTAGAGTCAGAGGCATCTCCTGGCAGCAGCACCTCGTAGTACCCACGGTTTTCAGCTTGGCTTGGGGCAAGAGAACTCTCACCTCCCTGAAATCAGTGGGGTTTCTGGCTCTGTGAGGATGGCACGGGATTTAATAAGAGCTCCAAGATAAAAATCAGATAAACAGTACCTAACAGTAACTCTAAAACACCAGAAGTGTAGATTTTCAAAGCCTTGCTCCAGCCTCGGGGTAGGAACTGCAAACAAGAGAGCCTGGATTAAAAAAAAAAAACCCAAAAACTAAAAAAAAAAAAAAAAAAAAAAAAATAAAAAAAAAAAACCACCCCACGAAAAAAAAAAAAAAAAAAAAAAACCAAAAAAAAACCCAAAAAAAAACCCCAAACACCCCCCCCCCCCCCAAAAAAAAAAAAAAAAAACAAAAAAAAAACAAAAAAAAAAAAAAAAAAAAAAAAATAAAAAAAAAAAACCACCCCACGAAAAAAAAAAAAAAAAAAAAAAACCAAAAAAAAACCCAAAAAAAAACCCCAAACACCCCCCCCCCCCCCAAAAAAAAAAAAAATAAACAAACAAAAAAAAAATTCCCCACAAAACTCTTACTGAAACAAGCTACAGGGGAGGGAATTACTCTGTGTGTGTGTGAAAGGAAACACACAGGGGGATATTTTAACCTGCACCTTCCAGCTCCCCCAGCACAGGCTGGATCCAATGCAAATAAAAGCCAGTGGAAAGCTCTCATTGCCTTCATGAGAACTGGACCAGGTCCCACGTGAGTTAAACCTACCTGAGATCCCTGCCACAGCTGGAGGTAGCTGCAAAAAGAGAGAGCAGGTGGAGGGGGTTGGATTTACATGACCTTCCACTTCACTCTCTGTTTGCAGCTGCTCTTTTAGTGCAGCTAAACATCCTCGTGTTTCCAGAAGAGGAAGGCATTCTGCTGCATACACAGGTGTATTTTCATGTAATTTCAAGGTGAGTCACTTGAGAACTTAAAGACTTCCTTTGATTATTTGAAAATTGTGCCTAAAACATTTTCAGATGCTTCTACCCTCTTGCTCATGCAGTCAGGGCAGCAGCGGCTTCAGCTGGCTTGGAGCAGAAACAGGGATCCAGATTTTCTGGAAATCAGAGGCAAAGGATTTCTACTCTGGCAGCCAAAACAATACAGGCAGAAAAAAAAAAAAAAAAAAAAAAGATATCACATGAAGGAGATGGTCTAAACATGCAATGTGCAAAGTGAGGAGACATATGGTGCCTGCTTTAAATTAGATAACGAATTGCCTAATATAGAGTGAAATGAGAGAGTGGAATTAAAAGGAAGAAAAAACCAACCAAACCAATTAAAAACCTGTTGGTTGCCCCTGGCATGTTTTAATTTTGCTTCTGCTACCTTGGTTATTTGCTGAGAGACTTACTAACACCTCATGGAAACCTTTGCCAGTCTTTCCACGTTGAAGCATTTAGAGGAAATATGTTGTATCATATCATTTCGTGATCTGTTTCTTTTTTTTCCCCCTCCTTCTTCCACTGTAGAGATTTGCCTGGAACACTGAAACTGGATTTCTGTCTGCTGTAAACAGGCCTGGCCATAGAGTGATTTTATTAATTGACTTCAGCAGGGCTGAGACCTCACACCTGTCCTGAACTGCTACTTTCCTTTGCATGTCAGTGCTTGTACTGATATCCTTGACTAATATACCTCAAAACCACGACCTTGTTCACAGGTTGATGAGACCTATTTCCTCACTTGATGCTTGTTCCAAGAAGAAAATGTCCTGCTAGCACCCTCACTTCCAATGTGCTGCATCTCCGAGGATCCTGCACCTCAGAACTCACTTGATTCTTTGCCCCTGCATTAGAGAAATATGAGAGGTTATGGCACATCTGCTGCTGCTCTCCTGGACTTGTTGTACCCTTTGTACCTATAGATTTGACCAGATGTAAGCTCCACAAAAAAGGGGTGGTGGGCTAAGAGCAGTGCTTGGTGGGCTTGTGTCCATTTAGTTTTGGGCTAGTGAGTTTAGACAAGCTTAACATATGAAACGCAGAAATACTAAAGAGACAAAAAAATAAATAATGAGCCAGTGTTTCTGCCATTTCCCATCCCAAATCTCTCTGTGGCCACAAGCTTTCCTTTTAGGGAAAAGATGTCCAGTGTGTACTATGACAACGCAATGTGAGATATTCAGCACTCATGAGAGCATTCATAAGAGCTCTTGGTTTTTCCTTGTAATTGAGTCTGGAATTTCTGTGAGTGTTTTATTATCCTTTCTGGTGATAAATACCTTTGTGTGCATGGTGTGAGCTCCGTGGAAGCTGTTTGCTGGGGGAAGGATGGCCCTGTGGGAAAATGATGGAAGTATGAACTCAGACAAGAGTGTTCTGGCTTTACTGCAGCTTTGCTGTGCAACCACACAGACAAATAATTTGATTTCCCTCTTTTGTTCAGATTCTGCACCCTTTGCTCACACAGTGAAGCCTAACAGCCCTGTCTCAATTTCATGTAAGTGCAGCAGGTGCAGGTTCTTGCTGCCAGACATGCAGGACTTGCTCTGGTGTCTGCATGACTCTCTGCAGCTCTGCTGGGTTTATGCAGGATGCCACACATGTATATCCCCTCAGGGGTAGTAAAAGGGACACCAAAACCCCAAACTGTAGCAATTCTCATTGCCAGAGAGTCCCCACACCAAGAAGAGTTCATTCTTTTTTCTTTAAAACATCTGTGGGAAGTGAGGTGGTGCAAATAGAGGCAAAGCAAGGCCCTGTTCATACAAAATGAAATAATTTTCTGTTCTTCTTGTGACCAAGCGACAAAGAAGAGAAGCAGCTTGTCCATGGCTGGTGTTTCTTCTTGCAGAGTGTCAAGACTCATCTTAGCACCACTTGGTGACTGGCTGGGGCAGTAAAAATTCCTGAGCTACACCTCCAACACACTGAAAAACACAGGTAGAAGTGCCAGCACCCAAAAAAAGCAGTCACCATGCCAGCACCTCCCAGATTGCCTCGGCCTTCCGGATGTTGTACTGCACATAAGAAGGGTTTGTCACTCCAATATACAAATTATTGACTTGCTAGGCTTTGCTCCTGGGGACAGCTGTGCCTTGGTGGGGGTGACAGGTGAAATTGCACCAAGTGCATTTCTCAGTGTTCAAATGCAAGCTGAGCCCTTGCTCATTTGCATGCCTGTGGCATCGAGCTGCTCAGTGTATTTTTGGAGCAAAAGCCACACTCAGCCACAGAAATGTTTTCCCATGGCTGCCTCTTTGTCTTTTTAAGCATCATGAAACTCAGGGTGCAAAAAACCAAACATGAGGCTGAGTAATGTAGGAGTGAGATATACTTTCAGCCCCTTAGGTGTGTCAGGAAGGCTTTTGTGACAGAAGCAAGAGTGATGGAAGTCCTGGAGAGGTTCTGAGTGTGCTTGGAGCTTTTCATGTGTGAGAAGGGAAGGTTAGTTGCAGAGAGGTGCTTGGTCTTACTAAAAGAGGCCTCCATCAAAATTTATCCATTATTGATGTCTGAAGAGCAATAAAAGTGAAACATTTGACTATTCTAGATTTCCTAGTCTAACATTTGGAAACATCAGGGCCCGTGAGAGTTTCCTGGCTCATAAATAACAACAAAAAGAGTTTGGCCATTACTGCATCAGGATCCAGCCTTTTCAGTCTGTGTGGCATTGAAGACTGTGATATGATCAGCTCAACTAGAGTGATCCTCAGATAAATTGGGATATCTGCCCAGTCTGGGCTGTGTGGAGTTACCCTTCACTCATGAGTCAAAATTTTAATGAGCTAAATGGGAATCTACAATCAAAGTTCAGGCTGTTAATGGTGGTCTAGAGCCTGTTCCACTTTGTTCTGCAAGGCCTCTGTTGCTTAGACAACTTCCAGCACTGAAAAAAATGTGAAAGCCTTTGTAATCTTATTTCAAAGATATTTAGGGTCTTCTACAACTTAATACACATAGTACAGGAGAAAAAAAAGAAAGGGTATGCAACTATGTAGTAGCCCACACTCCCTGTTCACCCCATCTCTGGGTTTAAGGAAGGCATTTTTTGTGCATAATTTTGAATTCACAAACAAGGTAAGTTGGGTGGGATGTAGCTGGATACTTGGCTGTAAAGATAAAATCACAATGGTGAAGTGAGCACCCTGCTTTTCCTTTGCCTTTTCTCACCCCAGGCAAATCCAAACCAAGGGCCCCAAAAATTAAAGCAGGGCTCAAAAATAGAACTGAATCAAGTGCAGGCAGCTGCAAGAGTGAACCCCACTGACTCTCATAGCTCAAAGCCAGAAATTGCTTGGTGGGTTATCTGCTGCTAGGTAAAACTTGTAATTTGTGTGTTGCTGTAGTCAGCTCAGTGGGATTTTGGGACAAACAGCTGCCTTATGCTACATATAGCTTGGAACTTTGTGGCTTTTACAGAACTTGCCATTCAGTGATGAAAAGGGATCTGTAAAAGAGAGGGAAGGGCTGGGACTCTGAACTCGGGGTCCATGGGCAAAACTCCTCTGCAGGATAAACCAATATCTGACCTGCTGCTCTTTCAGGCTGGATTTGTGAGAAGAAGGAGTTATATGACTCTTTTTATTAGAGCAGAAGTAATGACTTCCACCACTTTTCAGGCTTGAGCATGAGTCTGCAGCTTCTGCTTTTTCTCAGTGGCTTTCTCTAGCTACAGTTGAATGTGACAAAAATAGGAGAGATGTGAAACAAAGGAGAACTTCACAGTTCTAAAATAAAACTCAAGAAAAGCTTGTTCTCTTGTCATCCCACTGCAATTTGGAATCTATTTGAGAAATGGTGAAGCTATTTTTAAGGACTACCTTTGGAAAAAAAAAAAGGGATAACATTGATATAAGGAATGGGATGACAATGATATACCCTGGCCCTGCAGCCTCGAGTAGGGAGGATTATTGGAGGAGGTAAATAGATTGTGAAATCCATGAGTAATATTTCTCTGTTGAAATATTCTGGCTTTCTGATAAGATGTTTCCAGTTTCAAAGCTTCAGCTGCCAAAGCTGTACATTTCTACTGGGGAAAATATTCTGACTGGCTCTTGTGCTAAAGCATATGTTTGATTTTCTACCCCTTCTATAAGGGACATAAAGACAGTTTGTTATCCTTAAATCCTGAATTTCTCTCTTTCCCTGCTTTAGCCATATGCTTCCAGGAAAAGCCCTTGAGAGTGGAGGCTTTGCCTGCATGGAGGGAAATGCCAGAGGGAAATATTAGGATGGAGAAAATGGCTTCAAATTAAGATTGCTGGGAGAGGGGAACCTAAATCAAACAGATTCCTGTCAGTTCGATGTGCTAGGTGTCCAGAGACTGGAGAGGCATTGCAGGACAGCAGGAGAACACCTGAAGAGCAGCACAAAGGAATTCCAGCCAGTCCAGACAGCAAATCACTTCATGGGGAGCCAAGCTGAAATGCCTCTGTGTAAACAGACACAGCACAGGGAACAAAAACTGGAGTTAGAGAGGCTGTGATCTTACAGACATGATATGGCTGGATTGTTGAAATGGAAGGATAAGGGATCTTCAGGAAGGACAGGGACCAGGAGGGGGTGTCTCCCTCTGTGCCAGCAACCAGCTGGACTGGGGATGGATGAGGAGCCAACCCAGAGCTGATGGGTCAGGATTAAAGGAGGGTGAGGGACAGGTGACACTGCAGGTGACACCAGCAACCAGCAGATGAGGCCCACTCTGGATAAAAATCAGGTGCCTCATGTTCATGGGGAGCTCCAACCACCCTGGTATCTGTTGGATGGGCAACAGAAAAGGACATAAATGAACCAGGAGATTCCTGGAATGTACTGAGGAATGTGCTTTCTTCTCCAAATGACAGAGGAAACAAGGAGAGCTGCTGTGCTGGGCCTTGGTCAGCGTGAGGCCAGCAGGGAATGTGAAGCTCAGGAGAAGCATTTGCCACAGTGACCATGAAATCCCATGATTTTGAAAAAGGCTGGACTTCAAATTCCAGCCAAATTCAAATTCCAAATTCAAATTAAAGCAGTGCAGAGGGTCTGCAGCAAACTCACTGCTTGGACTTCAGGAGAGCAGTTTTTGGCTTCTTCAGGGATCTGTTTTGTAGAGTCCCATGGGATAAAGCCCTGCAGGGAAGACCAGCCTAAGAAAACATTATTCAAAGATCTAGTCTGAGCTCAGGAGCAATGCAGCCCAGTAAAGAGGAAGGCAGGCAAAAATCCCAGGAGACCTGTGTGAATGAACAAGGAGCTCCTGGGCAAACTGAAACACAAAAATGAAGTTTGTAGGGAGTGAAAACAAGGACAGGTAGCCTGGGAGGGGCACAGAGAAATTGTCTGAGCAGCCAGGGATCAGGTTAGGAAAGCTGCCCAGGGAAAGCTTTTATCAGTGAAAAAGGGAAGACTTGGGAAAATTTGGGCCCTCATCAGATAAAAAGGGAGAACTGGTTATGTGGGACATGGAAAAGCCTGAGGTATTCAATTATTTTTTTTACCTCATTCCTCACCAGGAAATGTTTCAGCCACATCACCTGAGTCTCACACGCCAAAGGCAGGAACTGGGAGGATGAAGAGCCACCCACTGTAGGAAAAGATCAGGTCTGATACAACTTAAGGAACCTGAGGATGATTGGAAGTCCATTGGAACTGATGAGATGGGTTCATAGGTTCTCAGGAAGGTGGCAGATGAAAGGGCTAAGCCACTATCCATGATATTTGAGAAACCATGCCAGACTGGTGAAGTTCTCACCAACTGGAAAAGGGGGAGCAAACTCTCCATTTTTCAAAAAGGGAAATATGGAGGACCCAAGGAGCTACAGGACAGTCAGTCTCATTTCCAGGAGCAGATCCTCCTGGAAACTGGGCTAAGACAGATGGAAGATAAGGAGGAGATTTGTGACAGCTCTCATGGCTGGAGCTGTTGGAGCAGGTCCAGATAAAAGCCATCAGAGGGAGGAACAACCTCTGCTGTAGAGCCAGGCTGAGAGAGTTGGGCTTGCTCAGCCTGAAGAAGAGAAGCCTCCAGGGAGACCTTAAAGCACCTCCCAGTACCTTAAGGGGTCCTACAAGAGACCTGGTGAAGGTTTATAGTGATAGAACAAGGGGTCATGGCTTTACACTGAGAGTCAATTTAGGTTCCATAACAGAAAGAAATTCTTTAATGTGAGGGTCAGGAGGCACCACAACAGAGAAGCTGTGGATGCCCCATCCCTGGAAGGAAATAAGACCAGGTTGTGTGAGGTTTCACTGGAAGAAAAAAACTGGATGCTCACATCTTCCTTGACTTGAAAGCACAAAAAACCCCCAAAAACTAAACAGAAGGAGAACATATGTGTCTGACTACTTATGGTTCCATAGTATTTCATTAACATTCCCCAAAGCTGAGTGAAGTAATTAGCATCAGAGTAAGACATACAGCCCAGAAAAGCATTCAGTGTGTGTGTAGAGGTGACAAATGAGGGGGCTGAACCCCTCATCATTGACCCCCTCTGAAGGGGCTGGACCCACTGCATCAGTCTTCCCTACTCTCACACCCCTGTGCCTTGTGTTCTCATTCAAAGAACACAACTTTCAGTGAAATTGACCTTCAAGGAGTGAGAATGGAAGATAATGTCAATGGTTCAGGATCATTGTTACAAAAGGATGGTAAAGTTACCACAGATAGATATGATGACATTATGGACAACGCTTGTCCTGCTGTTTGTGTTTAAGTCCTGCTGTTTGTATTTTAGTCCATAGTGAAGCATTTCTCTCTCAGGCTGCTTGAGACTTTCATTTCTGTCTTGCCTCAAGGGAAAAGACAGTTTGAAGGACATTGGTGACTGTAATTTCAAAATGGTCCCTGATTATCAGGTGGGGGGACCCACCTTTTCAAGTTTGTGAGTGCGTGGGAGGCATATCCCACTACACATGTGTGGCTCACAGTGTCTGCTTCAGGTTTGTAAGCACATTAATTTGCAAATAAGAGTCATTCTCTTAAATAATGAGGGAAATTGGACTGGAGTTCACAATAAAAAGATTAACCATTAATAAAGTAGAGGTTTCCAAATGCCTGGACAGGAAGTGAGGGCTCATCTTGGTGTAAATCATCAGGAACTGGATATCTCATGTCTTCTAATGGTTCCATCAAAAAGGATGCATTGATCAGTGAGGAGGGCCAATAAAGGTTTGAGGTTCTCTAATCATGGTAAAAGGAGGGAGTGAGAAAGAGGTTTTGCCTTCCTGAGCTTGCAGCTCTTCAGCAGTGAAGCTAATCAAGGAGTCCCTGGGAGGCAGATATAAAATCCAGATTCTTCACACGGTTTCAGCCCAGCATATCTAACACCCATCAATAGTCACAGATGAGGGGCAGTATACATCAGGCTACTTTTATAACTCAGATATGGAACAATGTTTATAAGCTAGGACTAGCTGTCAAGCCTCTGAAAAATTCCCAAATACTCAGATTCAGGAGAAGGGGGAGGGAGCGTCGATCAGTTACACACAAACTGTCGCCGCCCGCCGTGCAGCACATAAAGAATCTTTGCAAGTGCTCTAATCCTCCTTGAGAGACGTGAACATAAAACCCAAAATGTGTTCCATATGTCCCAGTGTCCGGTTGCTGCCCCAGTTCCAGCTGAAAGCATAAAACATAGCAACCTTTATATTGATGCTAAACACATTGCGTCACTCCCAGCGCTGATATGTTTTAACGCTAACACAATTAAACTTGCTTCAGCATAATCCTGGTAAGATAAACAGTGTTGCTGTCACAATAAACCCTGTCTCTCAGCAGTGGAATGGAAGGAAAGATGTGTTATCCAAAGCAATGTGAGCAGTGCTGGGAGGATTCACTCTCTTCTGCTTTTTCTGAGGAGCGTGGTGCAGATTGGAGCGCTGATGCACCGCAAGTAAAGACATTTGTGCCTTCTGCACTGACTAAAGGTGACAAGCTGAAAATTGCACTCAGGATCCTTGGATTAAAAAAGAATTCTGTGGCTGAAGCACGGTTTTTCAGATTACACTTGCATCTTGTAGAAACATGGACTGGTGCTCTACGAGAACAGGTCTTTTTCTCTCTACAGCTGCTAGTGTTCTCTTTTTCATGAAGGACTAAAACTGTGATATCTGAGGGAGAAAGTGAAGTTTGCAATTGGGTGTTACTATCTTCTTCCAAAGACTACCCACTTTTTAAAAGTATCTTAACAGCCTGATAACTTGTATGATGTCTTCTATCTCATGTCTGATGAGCTTTCAATGATCTGGTGGATGCACTTTTAAAGTGGCTTGTTTCAAAATGCAAAAAAAGCAAGATCTAACCACCTTTACAAAAACCCTGAGACAAAACCACATTTCACATATGTTCAACTTTTATGTTGAAAGGAGATAAGAAGGAGTAAAGTGATATGCCAGATATTTCCAACCATCTACCAAAGTTCTTTTTGTCAGGGCAGAGAAATAGGAATATAGGAGAAAGAAATCTGGCCAGAAATGTTGTTTCATAGCAGGCATCATTCACCAAACTCCATTGATTACTTTATGACACTAAGGTCATCCAGCAGCATGAACAAGCTAGATGAAGGCATCTCAAAGGATGAAAATAATGGTAAGAAACGTAATATTTCTTACTGAAATGTGGAAAATGTCTTGTTTGAAGGAGCTGGGGGTAGAATTTATATCCCAGCAGTGATGTGGAGCAGAATTCCCCTGTGTGACCACGTTCTAATCCCCTGGAAAGGCACAAAACTTTGGTGGCCCTCAAAAAATGGCTTTTTGATGCAAGGCAAATGCTGCCAGGCTCTTCAGTTCTCCATCTATAACGTGAGGGACCACTGTCCTTCAGAGCAGAAAGTCTTGCTTCTCAGTGCAGCCAAGGAAAAGTGGCTGCATATGATTTCCCCTGACATCCAAACTCATCTTTCTGAAAAGATAAAGGATCTATATTTTTGTTTAATTAATAAGTAGAGATGGTGCATCAGGGTCCCCATATCTCACATCCCAACCAACCCATCCCAACCAGGCACTGCTGTTCACTCCTCCTGTATTAACTGTGATTACTGAGATACTAAAAGTGCCAACCTGGGAACTCCTACAAGTCCAGAGTAAGGAAAGAAGCCATAAAATCTGTTTGCCTAATTTGCTTGGTACATTTCTCCTTAGGTATTTGCAGCTTCAGATNTTTTTTTTTTTTTTCCCCTGAAAACCTCAGCTGGAGCATTTCAGGAATTAAAAATCCAAAGCAACAGCATGTCTTTTTAAAGGATGGGTGAAAAAAAAATATAAATATAAAAAATATATATAATCATAGTAAAATATATATAATTATAGAATGGCCTGGGTTGAAAGCTTAAAGATCATCTAGTTCCAACCCCCTCCATGGACAGGGACACCTTTCATAATATAAATACTTCCTCCTGCCTGTCCTGCTATCATGAGACATAAGCTGGGTCAGAATCTCAGTGGTGAAAGTGAGGGAACAACTTCCATGACAGTAAACGTGGTGAACAAGCAGCTGAGTCATTGTGAGGTTTGGTATTTGTTGGGATCAATATTTGGTATTGATTGGTTGGGGTTTTGTGCTGCAGAAACTCGACGAGACCAGCTCCTCTGAGGGCAGCACCATCGATATAAAGCCTGAAGTGGAGGAAGTGCCCGTGGAGGCACCAGAGGAGTACCTGGACCCAGATGCCTGTTTCACAGAAGGTGAGAAGGGACTGAAGGAAGAGGTTTTTGGGATGTTCTGGGGAGCAGTCTGCTGTGGGTTCACCTCAGGGTTAGGTCAGCCTGTGCCTTAGTGTTGCCCTGATTTTTTCAAGTTTTACTAAGCCTTCTGATGTTTGCATTCTTTGCACAAACTTTCTCAAGCACTTTATGTAAATAACTTATTGTTTTGCATTCCTTTATGGAGGATGAACAACCTGACAGACAGTTGGGTTGCCCAGTGGCATTGAGGAGGTGGCACTGTAGCCCTTCAGTGACACTGGGATTTTAAAAAGATATAAATATGGAGTCAGATGTTTTAATAAAGAGTTTTTTCAGTTTGCTACCACCAGAGCTGCTCTGTGTCGTTCTTGTGTCGCCCCCTGGGACAGGGGTGACATCTTAGTTGAGACAGAGACAATACAAAACAACACTGTGTTTTCAGAAGGCTTCAAACCCGTTTTTGTGTAGCATTCGTGCTTTTTTACGTTCTTACAAAGCTCATAAGTTTACTCATGGGTTACGAGAGACAAACAAAGTGCTCATTGGAATAATTGCAGGTTTCTCTTTTTCTTTCTTGGTTTCTGTGTCAACAACCTTGGTAGGAAATTCTTTCAAGGGTAAACATGAATCCTCTTCTCAAACTTCCCTCCGGCTCGCAGGAGTTGCTGTAAAACCTCTCCCACAAGCCTGGATCAGGGCTGGCTCTGGGCTTATCTCAAGGCCATTCTTGGGTGCTGGTGCACTAATTCAGAGGAATTTGCAAAGTGAAGCTCTCAGAGATGCAGCTAGGATGTAGATCATAGAATAATTCAGTAGTTTGTGTTGGAAGGGACCTTAAACTTATCCAGATTTGCCCCCTGCCATGGGCAGTCACCTCTCACTATCCCAGGCTGCTTCAAGCCTTGTCCAACCTGGCCTTGGGCACTTCCAGGGATCCAGGGGCACCCACAGCTTCTCTG
>WBNO01010227.1:0-29238 GCA_013400575.1 Peucedramus taeniatus
CAGGGGAGCTGTCAGTAGCCACCCATAAACTGGTCCATCAAATGGTCTGCACTAAGGTGTCTGAGCCACTGTCCTGTCCAGCCACGGTGTGGACACAGGTTCTGCACACTCAGATCTGCTTGGGAGCTGTAGCTCCAGGGAGGACGTGGGACTGAGTTGAAAAGCAGGGCAGTGACTCTGTAGATGGATGTAGCTATTTTTATAGTGCATGTGAGCTGGAGCTCTTCACATTTCCCTTCTAAATGGTGCCCTGCAGTGCCCATGGGACATCCCCCAGAGAAGCTGACCCTGCTGAGCACAGGCTCTGGTGGGCAGGTGGGAATAGGCAGAGCATGGTTTGTTCTGTGTGCTGGGCAGGCTGTGCCAGCTTCCCTGAAGGAATGGCTTTCAGCCACTGTCTGTCCAAATGAGCACGCTCTTGCCTTGATTTGTCTGGAATTTGTCAAGGGAGCCAAAGCTCAGCATTGCTGAGAGAGAACATTTTTATTTCCATTTTGAAACATCATCACTTTCAGTTTTGTCTTATAAAACTATTCTTTGCCTTTTCCCTGACCTTGAGGTTGCATGGTATGATAAGGCTGCATCCATCCTGTTACACTTTTACCTTTTAAAGGAATGTGTGCATCCAGTTTGCTGCTGGGGATGGCTCCTGTGTTGGGTTAAGTCCTGAATCCACCCCAGGAATTGCTTGGGGAGAGCTGTGGCCAAGTTTGTGTCTAGGGCTGTCCCACCAAGATGAGCGTGCAGACAGATGGGCACCAGTGCCTGGACATTGCATTCACACAGATGGGGCCTTTGTGTCCCTCTTTGGGACCAGGCATGCTGCCACCATTCCAGGATCTTCTCTGGCAGCTCAGGGTCAAGGATTAGCCTTTGCGGAAATTTAAATGGGAAAGTTTCTCACTTTCACTTCTCCATGGCTTTTATCTTCATAAATGAAAACACTCAGACATAGAGGAAATAAATAGAAAAGTGGAGGCAGTGGGAGGAAAGGCAGCAGGGTTTAAAAAGAAACAACAAAATATTGATAATGGGGTTGTAGTACCGGTTTAAGGTGAGGTTCCAGCTGAGGAATGCTCTGCACAGGCAGAACAATGTGTGTCTCCTGGGGATGGAGGGGTTTTGAAGGGACTCAGTGTGGATAAAGTGGGGTCTTTTTAGCCCAGATCCAATGACATGACCAAGCCCCCCATTCACAGGCAGCCTCCTTTAAGTCAGCTTCAATCAGCAGAGGAAAGTTTTTCTGTGCCTCTTCAGTGTAGAAATGGTGCCATCCCCTGCCTAAGCAACTTCAGAGACCTTTTTTAATCACACCCTGTGTGGTGAGGGAGAGAGCAAAAAACAGTTACAGTGTGGTACCAGATTCCTGAAGGGCAAAGGGGTCCAGGCAGGCTGGTCATTCTCCAGGGAGGAAATCCTCGGAGCATGCTGTCCCTATGTGACAGAAGATGAGCTGGTGGAGGAGAAGGCTTGGCCTGGCTGAAAAGATAGCTTTGGCTGGAACTCAGGGAAAAAAAAAAGAATTTATGAGCTTTGGAAGAAGGGGCAGGCAACTCAGGAGGACTACAAGGAGATTGTGGGGTTATGCAGGGAGAAAATTACAAGAGCCAAAGCCTAACTAGAAATTAATCTGGCTACTGCTGTAATAGACAATACAAAATGTTTCTATAAATACATTCACAGCAAACAGAGGGCTAAGGAGAATCTCTGTCCTTTATTGGATGCAGGGGACACGTAGTGACAAAGGCTGAGGTACTCAATGCCTTCTTTACCTCAATATTTAAGTATTTTAAGATCAGTTGTTCTCCAGACAGCCAGGCCCTGAGCTGGAAAACAGAGATGAGGAGCAGAATGAAGGCCCCCAAATCCAAGGGGAAATGGTCAGTGACCTGCTGCACCACTTGGACAAACAGAAGCCTGTGGGGCTGGATGGGATCACTACCCCTAGAGGTAGAGGTGGTGCCTGGAGATGTGGTTTAGTGCTGGATTAAAGGCTGGACTTGATGACCTTAAGGGTTTATTCCAACCCAAATGATTCTATGATTCTAATTTTAGAGAACAAGCTCACTTTTTTTAGATAACAGGTGAAGCTGCAGCCCCCTTTGCTAGTCTGGATGCTACTGTGTAGGTAAAAATCTGTTTATATGATTTAAACTACTCGGGTGTTTGCCACCCTTGACAAATCTTCCTGATATCTCCATAGCAATCTGCTCTAGCTGGAAAGGTTGCACTTTTCCCTGACTGTTCCAAGTCTTTGCTGTTCCATAAGAGTGCTTTTGGCTTGCATCCCCAACCTAAATGTGTTCTCCATGAAACTCAGTTTTTGACTCTGCACGGTCACAGGAGACAAACGCCAGTAAATTGAGTTGCCAGATAGGAAAAAGAGTCAAGCAGATCGGACCTCTAGAGGCTTCCAGCATTAGGCACGGGAAGAGATGCTACAAGCCTCTGTTCTGAGCTGTTTTTGCAGCGTGGGGGATGGCAGCTGCTGCTTTAACCCGCTCAGTGCCGAGGGCGCACTCTGGCCAGCTGCGCTGCCTCCCGCGCTCTCGGGGATGCGATGCCGCACGGGGAAATGCAGCTGAGGTGCCAGGGATGCTGCAGGCAGGAGGGCAGGGCTGCCCGAGCTGCTGTGCCTTGGTACCCACCCATCAGCGCCATCAGCGCTCAGCTGGGATGGGCAGTGATGGAATCACTCCCTGCTCATCCTGGGCTGGACCTCCGGAGCCAGCAGGATGCGACGGGCATCGGTTAAAAAAGAATAAGGTCAGGTTGGGAAGGATGCCAGAGAGAAGAGTGGTTAGACAAAACCCGTGGGTTTTTGCAGGGTTTGGGGCAGCTCAGAATTTCCGCAGGAAAGCAGGAACTGCAGCAGCCAGGCTGCCTCCCGCCCATCCCGAGCCCCAGCCGCCTCCGCAGCTCCTGCTTAACCCGGCAGCACCGCGGCTTGCAGAGCCATCTACTGTCACGGGGATGCAGCACAAGGAGGGATTATTTTTTTAATTTTTTTTTTTTTTTCCTCTCCTGTAGGTTTTTTTCAACTTTGTCCACGCAGTTGAGGGTTTTTTTGCAATACAGCCCATGGGCAGTACAGACGGTGTGGTCTGGCTCCTGCACACAACTCAGCACAGGAATTGTTTTACTCTGCCAGCCTGATACCTGCTCTTCTCTATAAGAAATGTTCCAGCACTGACCCATCTTTAGCTATGGATCTGTTGTGCAAGACAAAGAAGGAAGAAATGAAATATTTTTTGAAGTATCCTTGGAAGCCAGGAGACAGATCCTTCCCTCCTCAAGCAGGGTCTCTGCTTGGAATCACAGCACTTTGAAATGACAAACACATAATGTGGACACAGGCCTGGAAGTTGCTTGAGGACACAGCAGCATCTGCAGCAAGAGGGACAGGCTGAGCAGAGCTGTGCTGAGGCCACAGGGCTGCAGTCCCTGAGTTACCAATGAGGCTGGGGCACATCTGCTCTGACAAAGTTTCTTTCTGTGCCTTTTCTGGGGGCAGATTTTTATCTGCTGTAAATGTAGATGAGCCCCAGCACTTTTATTTTCCACCAGATCATACGGATCGCTGCCTTCCCTCCAACAGCAGCACAAACAAACCTCTTCTGCTTGACCTGGGTCTGCCAAACAGATTGTGTGTTTATTCCACCACAGTACCCACTTCTGTATTTGTGTGCAAACAGCAGGCTTCAGAAGGAGCATGATTCTCCTTCGCAAAGTGCTCTGTGCCTTTGGGGTAGAAGCTCACCTTTAAAGCTATAAAGAGATGCTGTGATTCTTGGCTTTGCAGGGTGGATGCTTCACAGAAAGCAGAGCTTACAGCAGGCTAGAAAGAGCTGCTTTTGTAGCAAAATTTGGACATTAGGATGGAGTTTGAGAGGATCATAGAATGGTTTGGGTTGAAAGGAATCTTTAAAAATCACTTTATTCCAACCTCCCTGCCATGAAATTTTTCCTTAGATCAGGTTGCTCAAAGTCCCATCCAAGCTGACCTTAGGGTGACTGTCCCTCTCATGAGTGCTGTAGTTGGTGCCCATCTTGTCCCAGATGAGCACAAGTGGCTCATCTGTGGGTGGCTCATCTCCCCTCTGCTCCCACCCTGGCTCACACTCTTGGTTCCAGCTGTTTGTGATACCAATCCACTGCATCTATCTCCAGCTAAGAGCCTCTTTCCCAGCAGGAGCTGGGCTTGCTTTTGCAATTTGGAGGAGCCCTGGAAATTCAGTTTGTGATACTTTGGCAGAGGTGAAATGAAATCAGAAATAAAGACAGAAAAAAATAGTAACCAGGCTGAAAAAGTCATAATAGCCATTCCACTAGGAAAAACAAGGGGGGAAGAGGAAAGCTTTTAAAAGGAAGGTGAGAGAGCTGAGAATTTGTGCTATTTTTGGCTTGCCCAGTGGTACAGGGTAGAAGACTGCTGCTGGGTAATTAGAATATGCAGAAAAGGTGAAACTGGATCATGCTCCTCCTGACACAAAGACTCTCCCCATGGCACAGAGCACATGTCTGGCCTCTTTTCCCTGAGCCTGGCTTTCATGCTGGCATATCTACACTTCTGTGGACAGGGGCTGATATGCATTGAACAAATATTTCAGTTCTGTGTCTGCACAGAATACTGATAGGAATGGGCAGGTTCTATGTATTGCATAAATAATAAACATGTTAATTCTCTCCAAAAAAAACCAGCTATGTGTGAAATAACATATTACATACTCCAAAAAAGAAGCTTAACTTTGCCCATTATGTTGAAATGCACCTTCATTGTGTGTGTCATGAGTGCATTTCAAGGCCAAAGTGTTAAAAATGCCCTTTATGTATTTGTTACTTACTTATAACATTTTATTTGTTTGATTTTAAGGATTTTTATGACCCCATAGCAAGCCTGGGCTGAAATGTGGTATTTCTGGAGTATTTTCATTAAGGCAGCTGTCACTGAAGTGCTTTATTTGCCTCACAGGGACATGAGTGCCATGTTCTACACATCCTCTAAATACCTCCAGGAATGGTGGCTCCACCCCTTCCCTGCTCTGAGCTGGGCCAGTCATCTTCATCTGCTTTGCACCAGCTTGGTCTGAATTGTCAATACAGACTTGTTTTCCATTTTCATTTGACATCTTTCCCAGAACTGCTGCATGTCAAAGACATCAGGTGACAAACACTTGGCAGGGCCACCTGCTTCCCTCCAGCCCTGCTGAGACCTCCCTGCACTCCCAGGAAAACATCTCTGGAAAATTCCCAGTGAGCCTTGGAGGCTGGGTCACCACAGGCTGCTGTGGCATTTGCAGCCTCCTGTCTCTGCTTTGTCCCTGACAGAATGCAGTGGAGAGCACCAAGATCACATGAAGGTGGCATTGGTCAGTGTGGGAAGTAGAGGACATCTCTTCAAACAACCTCCAATGCATTTGTTTGCAGCCAGCCCTGCTCAACCTCTTAGATCCATCTGGACAGGAAGCTCTCCGTTTTCCTGGTGAATTTCACTCAGTTTGCCTTGATTAGGCCACAGCACTTCAAGACAACAATCAGCAACATCAGATTCCTTTTGGCATGACCCACTGCCCCACACACATCAGCTGGTGATGGCCTACACAGAGCTGTGCATGTGAGCCTTAGCCAAACTGGGCAGCTCTGCATGGTGGGATAACTCAGGTTTGCAGGGCAGGTGGGTTTTGATACCACACAGGTACATCATAAGTGTAAAATCATCAGATTTGTTAAGTTGGAAAAGATCTTTAAGACCATTAAGTGCAACCTTTAATCCAGGGGTTGAGGGATGAACCCGCTGCCTGTGGCTCCAGCAGGAGCACCATGGGATGGTGAAGATGGCCTGTCCTTGTCTCTGAGGGCATCTTGCATGGCCAGAGTGTTTGTGGGCAGGTCACAATGCTCACCCAACCAAAAGGGCTCAGCACCCAGCTGTGGGACCAGCAGTGTGCAGAGCTCAGGCAGAAATCAGCTGTGAGGCTGCTCTCCTGCTGGGTTCATGGTATTGACAGGTTGAAGGAGGATGAAAAAGGTAAAGGCTTCTTGTGACTACCTCTCCTCCATGCTCAGGAATTACAGTGAACCTTGGTGTAATAAATACCATTCCTTTGATCTTTCAAATAATTTTTTCGGGCAGCTTCTCCATCCAAAATGCTTTTTGAATGAGTGCCATGACCAAGACACCAAGGAAAAATATGGAGTTTTTTTTGCCAAATGCTGCTTTCCTCAGGGGACTTCTAGTGAGATCCTAAGTTTGTCCTGGTTTTGGATGTGTTTTTTGAAGTAATGTGACATTGTCTGAGACAATGAGCAGACTGAACTTCATGGACCAACCCCCCTACTGGATGTGCAAAAATGGCCAAGTGCTCTCTTAAGAGGGGTTGTGATCACATGGAAAGAATTTTTGGCATAAGTCTAACTCTGTGCCTCTAGTTTTGCTTGGAGAGCTTTCCCAATACTTACACCTAGGAAAGGGTACACAGAGAGAAACACATCCCTCTAGAGAGCAATGCTGGAAGGCAAATTATTCATGCATTTACTTAACACAAGATCTTTCCTACATTACAGTAACTTTAATATTCTGTCCTGGGGTGACTTTACAAGAGAAAAATTTTCCAAGAAATTTCCTACAAGAAGTTTCCCATTAAAAACATCAGGTTCTATAAAAACTCCATAGTTAATTAAGGGTTGTGCATGCCAGCATTAATTATTCTTTGTTAGGTTATAGTTGAAAAAGGTTTAATTTCAAAAATTATGTAATTAGTGCAATTTAATCTTTGGCGTGACTTCATTAAATCATTATGAATAGGAAAAGTATTTTAAAATTAAAAAAAGAATAATATTTTTAATGCTCTTTTGAGGTTCTGTGGCTTCCAGTTTTACTTAACTCTGTTATACCAGAACATATATGTTAGAAAGAAGATTCCAAAATTCCATAAACTTGTAAAAGGGAATTTCTATGTATGATGCAAACTTTACCATCAGCTGTCAATGTAGCCCAAGGTTTTACATTTTTAAAAAAAATATTTTCTTGAAATAATTTTCTCCCCTTTTACATTATACAACAAGGCCATGATTTTAAGCATGCTGCTGAATACACACCTGCCAACAGAGCTGCCAAATACAGCTCCTGCTGTAACAGAGAGGGCTGAAGTGCTGCTTTAATCTCAACACTGACTAGTTTTTTTCCTGTGGTCACACAGAGTCAATTCATCTTTTATTAGTTCTGTTTTCTTCAGCATATCATGCATTAGCTGTATAATTCCCTGTTAACTTTTCTCCAGTACAGAGAGTGGCTTTTCAGCAATATAGGTCTAGCATGGCTCCTCACACCTCCAAACTTCACCTTTCTGTATCTGCCTAAATTAGATCAGCTTTATTCCTCCCCTCTAACAACTTTCCCATAAAGGCTATTTCCTTTGTTTGCTGACAACTCAGTTTATTCTGAAAGAGATGTGTCCATTCATGGCCCCTCCCTGAATTAATACAGAACATATAAAACTTTAGTGTATTTCAGAGTCACCTTGTATGAAGACAAAGGCCAAGATCTGCTGAAAAGTCTGCCCAGTGCTTCATGAACATCTTATGCAGACATGGGGCATGCAGAAAAGAGAGCACAGAGCCCTTGAATAATACAAAAAACATCTGCTTTACAGAAATGGTGATTGAACAGCTCAGAATTCAAAGACTGCTCAGATCAGAGCTCTGGCTGAAGCTGAAGCTGAGCCATCCTGTAAACTCCGAGTGTTGCACACCCTGGATGAGCATCATGCAGGGACATGGCTTCTGCCAGAAAGGAGGGACAGTCCCAGAGACACAGCTTGGTGATCCTGATCCACACAGAGGGGCTGCAGCTGGAAAACAGCTCAGCCACTCTCGTGAGACACCTCGAGCACGAGTGGAGAAAGAGCTGGAGAATGGACTTTGGGCATGGGGAACCCAAGGTTCTCCTGCTCCTTCTGCATCATTTCCCTGGCTCAGGAAGTTCTCTGTGCCACATGAGGAAACACCCCTTCCTCTCTGGGGTGAATTCGAGGAGGGGCTGCATGGTGGGAATGGATCAAGCTTTGCTGTGATTAACAGAACTCCAGGCTTGGAAAATGCTAAAATTTTTATGTTCTGGGTTATGTTTGATTCTGAAAAGCACAGGGATTTATTTCTGCCAAGTGATGAAAAACTGGCAGTTAAAGGGTTAGCATGGACAGCTCTCAGATGTTTCATGACAGAGCTGCCAAGCAGGTGGGAAATGACCCCGGGTTAGCAGTGAATCCTGCAAGCAGAGATGAGGAATCACTTGTCTGGCTCAGCCCACGCAGAGGTGCTACAGACCCAGGAACAGAGCAGTTCACCCCCAAGCAGAGACAGACCATACCCAGAGACCCAGCACCACAAGTTATCAGCTATTTTTAACAGGTTTTGTTTGTTTGGTTTTGTTTTGTTGTTGTTGTTGGCTTTAGTTTTTTGTTGTTTTTTTTTTTTGTTTGGTTGGGATTTTTTTTTTGTGAAACATTAGAAAACTTTCACTTTATCTTTTCCCATATTTATTTAGTAATGATGCATTCAAAAAGTAAAGGAAGTATCAGCTGGTGTTCTTTAGCTCAAACAATATATTTTTTGTAAAACTCCACAAGCAATTCATATCTGATTAAAGTTGGGCAAAACACTTTTTTCCCCTGACTTCAGATCTGCCTTTCTATTATGCTTCTCATGAAGGAAAATGTTTGTTGTGAACAATAAAAGGAAAGTCCCACTTTCCTGTGAATAGCTGTAACATCAAACCTCAGGCTTTCATATAATGGGCTCCTATTCTCTCCCTGGACTGAAGGGCAGCCTAAGTGAAACATTCCCAAGAAGAGACGTGGAAAAAAATCCCCTAGAAACAATAAAAAAAATTCCAAAAACCAAAAAACTCAGACTTTGTCCTGTGCCAAATCACTCTGCTTTGCTTTTTACCTGATTGTCTGCCAACAAATGCACAGATTATCCCAGAGCAAGACACTGGATCCTTTTCCCTGCACCACAGCTTTCACAGGGAAAGTAGAGGCCGAGCAGATGAAAAAAAAAAAGAAGTAGAATTCCTTTGTAAAAGGCAAGAGCTCAAAGATGTGCACTATAGATGTGAATGAAAAGGATGACTCATTGACTAAAAGGGAAGATGCAGCCATTTTTACCATCATGTAAAGATTAATTAAATAATGTTCTGAATGGGGACACTGATGGACACTCCCTCTGTGCCTCTTCAACTCACTGTACCATTTTGTCTCTTCCTGCCAGGCAGGAAGAAAGAACTTTACCTGCATTGCTGAGTTGTGAGAGATCAGTTAATGATTGAAGAGGATTTTAAAGATGAGAAGTGTGCAGCAATAAAACTGGCAAATACCAGGTGGCTCAAGCTTTGCCCTCAGCTCACAAAGGCAGTCAAGCATCTGGACTTTTACATTTTTGTTCATTTTGGAACAGACTCAGTTTGTGCTTTGAATCATGCTTAGAGAAATGTTGCAAAAAACTACTGTCAAAACTCTCAATTCTGTTTAAATAATAACATAAACAGTAGAAATAAGAAATATCAGAGAACAACAGTATTATGGAAGCCCCTCAGAACTGTCAAAATACTGTTTCCTGGTTAGTGTGGGAAACATTCAGAAAATACTCAGAAAATATTTGAGTTTGGGTTTATCCAACCTTTGCTAGAGCAGCTGTTTAATCATACAGTTAGCTGTCAGGTATTCAAACAGAATAAAATGTGCTTTCAGTGGTCAAATTGTTCCTCTCTTGCATGTCTATTTATAAAGATGAAAAAATATAATTGCAAAAAAATCTGTGGTATTTTAGTTAAAATGTACTTGCTTGCTGTTATCTGTCAGAGAAAAGCTAAGCTGCTGCCCTGTGTGACAGAAGGCCTGAATCAAATGGATTTGGGCATGATGAATTCCTATGACTACTATAACCTTAGGGACAAAAATGAAGAGCAGAATAAGATACAACAAGGAAATGGAAAGAAAAATAACATGAGGACATTCTTCAAGGATATGAAAGATAAGTTAGTCTGACATGTGATGGGAAATAATAATTGGTGATGGGTTTAAGGCCCTTTTTCCTTCAGTAGTCACTTAAAAAAGGGAAGTTTATTTTAAATGGTTAAGTAGCTGTCACAAGCAGGATGAGATGTTAGTAATCCTCCCTGAGAAGGTGGAGAGGACAGATGAGGTTCCAGGACACTGGAGAAGAGCAATCAGGGTGACTGTTTTCAGAAAAGAAGGAAGGGAGGTGTATCAGAATTGTCATTAATCAATTGCATTGTCTGATTGCATTTCCTGAAAAAAGAACAGAACAGTGTTTCTAAGATGCAGGAAACCTCTAATTAATAAAAGTCAAGGCAGGTTTGTAGACAATCAGTTGGTTCCACCAGTAAGATGCTGAAATATTCTTGACAGTCTAGATAGCATGTACAAAGCTGCAGATGGAATACATATCATTAGTTTGAGGAAAAGCACTTCAGAAATGATATAGCCAACTAATTAATTTCTAGAAACTTCTAGACATTTCTAGAAAAGAGAGTAGCTGGAAAAGATTTTAACAACCTTTAAACACAAAAAAACATAAAAGAAAAGAGGAAAAGAATTGTTCTTCTTGTGCTCTGTGAAGGGAAGTAGAAAAATCAAATTACAGAAATTACACTTGCACTGGTATTTTGAAATCCCAAGTGACTGAACTGTTCCAGCTTGTGTTTGCTGCAGTAAATTCTGTCCTCTCTTGCACTGCAAACCAGTCCTGCTCCACAGTAAGTGATTTGTTTACACTAAATGCTCTCCTTTGTGGGAAGTTGATCTGGCAAAAATCATTGCTATACCTCAAACAGTGAGTCACTGAGCTTCCTCTGCAGCAGGACAAATGAAACACTTTTCACAATCAACCAAATAATCCCTGCAGATCATGAGTTCTGATTGTTGGAAATCCTCGCAGACAATCATTATAAAAATTCCTTCCTGTGTACAAAGGCTCCTTTTGAATAATAAAGAGTGCAAGAGAACCAGGATAACCACATAGTGCTGCTTCTGGTCAAAGAATATCTTCCTATGATCTTTTTTCTTTGAACCTATGCACAAGAGGGTAGAAGATGGCAGAAACAGGGGCAGTAGTCTGGAAATCTGAAGATCTTTGCTTCCTTTCCACAGCAGGTTCCTAAGACAGACCTGCAAGGCAGATGGTAGCAACAGACAGTTCAGGAGCAGAATTCAAAAAGCCCAAATTCTCTGTGGGCTGAATGAGGAAGTTTCCACATTAATGTTGGGATGGTGACCAGCAGCAGGATGCTCTCAAGGGTAGGAGCTTCCTGAAGGTCTCTCTTTGCTTTTTGTCAAATTTTGGCTTTACAGAGTCACATTAAAAAATCCAGCAGGCAATTCCCTAAGGGGTTCCAGCCCCAAATAAACACCTCCCCAGTCAGAAAAAGGGCTGCATGCCATGAATGTTTATGGGCCCATAGGGGCCTTCCCTTAACAGAGGTGGAGTCTTTGCTGAGACAGTCCTGTCAATTAGAGTACAGTACAGTGGGGATTCAAAGCATTTCAGGAAAAACTGCAGTTGTAATGTGAAGTCTTCCTCCTGGGCAGGAGATCTGGGAGCAGGGCTCCTACAAAAGTTAGGCATTGCTCCTGGCTGTGTATGGGGGATCACAACACTGGCGTGTATGTTACACAACTGGAGTGAACCAGGTCTGCTGAGGGTTGCCCAATTTCTAAATTCTAAGTAGCCCTTGGCTAAAAATTAAGTCCAGAGAGGTTTAATCCAGACCAATCTTTACTGCAAAACATGTGAGTAACCCTGGGATTCACACGTACCACGTTCCCAATGAAAATGCCAGAAGCTCCAAAGCAGGCTGTGTGCTTCAGATGTCCTCTGTGCTAGTGAGGCTCTTCATTTTTTAAGCATCAGAATTTTAACTGAGCTTGCTGTGGTATGGAGCCCCTGACAGTTAATTTCAGGTTGTGCTCCTGTGAACAGAAATTTGCCATTCTGATGCAGCATGTGTGCAGTATAGATAGGAGGCATTTTATTGCTGTGGCCTGCTGCCATATTACGTTATTATTATCCCCTGAGAAGGAAATAATGTAGATTTATGTTTTACTTGAGTTCTTTATTTTGTTTGTTTTTTTCTTGCCTGCTTATTTTTAGTGCAAAATTGTTCCAAATTATGTGAAGGACAGGGGAAGTTGAATTAAAACCATGATCGAAAGTGCTGCTGTCTGTGAGGGATGTTTCTGTGAACAACAAAAGCCAGAGATATGTTCTATTGCACAACCTTAAAGAAATCTGTAGAAAGTAAAGTGCTGCCTCTGTTATCTCCAGACAGTCCCCAGTCCAACCCGTCCTGGTGTGAAGAAGCTGGCTGTCAATTTTAGCAGCTGCAGGATCACAGGCTCTGATGTGAAAAAGCCACTTTCAAGAAAAAACACATCTCTGTAAGGACATGAGCTAGCTGGCACAGTCCTTCCCCTTCCACTGCTTTTGAAGAATACACAATATTCAAACCCTGAAATCACTTGCATGTTTACATCCTCTGCTCAAGACATTTAACATCTCCCTGGGCTATTTGCTTTCGGAGACAGACCCATGGCATTTCCCAGAAATTAATTAACAAATTCACAACCTCTTTTGCTGGCTTGGAAAACAGCAGCATGGATGAATGCTCCACAGACAAGGTTTTAATGTTGAATTGTCAGAGGCACAGGTACCTGACAGCTCTTGAAGATTAATTGTGGAGCACAGCTTTCTCTGTTCCTGTCTGCCTGCTCCGAAGAGACAACTGTGTTTCCTTCCCTTTAATGAATGTTTGCTGTAATAACAGCTTGCAAATATTTTACCTCTGGAAGCAATTACTGAGTTTGTTTTAAAAGCTGAGCTAACACTGAAGACATGTTTACTCTCCAAGTAGACACCCTGTATTTGGGCTATTACATTTCTCGTTACTATTTTTAAACCAGTGTTGTGAATGCAAGTTGCTTCATCTGCTACAGCAAACACCCTAATTTGTTAATAAATTAGCAAAAGGGGAATTGAGGGAGAGGCTTCAAGAGCAAAACAATGTGTTGGGAAATCACCTCAATTCCAAATTCAATTAGAAGTGTGTGATGCTGCCAGACGTGTTGGAAGCCATAATGAGCTGTGTAATGCTCGAAGCCCCTCTGCTCCCCTCCGAGTGCTTCTCCATTCCCTGGTGCCTGCAGCTCCTGTTCAAGACATTTTACACTTCCTGGGCTCTTTGCTTGGGTCCATTGCTTTCTGTCTCCTGGGGGAAAACAAGGGCAGCAGCCAGGGACAAGGCTGGGACATGTGGGCCTCCACTGGCACTTTCTTAATCTTTCTATAGCACTGTAAACCTTAATCTCAAACAATCTGTACAGATTAGGGCCAATCTCCATTAGTCTGCTCTTGGGAGTAGCCTCAGATGGGTTTTCTCCTCAATTAATAATTGCCACAGGCTCTTATGTCAGGGATTACTGATTTAGTGGAGACCACCTTTGGAAGTGACCACTGGCAGGCGTCTGAGTCACAGAGTCAAATTCAAGGGAAGTTTTTCTTTTCTGAATATGAGGGATCTTAGGAAGATGCAAGCTGGACAAGTGAAGGTTTTTCCAATTTTTTTCTGTGTTATTTTTCCTTCCTTTCCTCTGGGGAAGCTTGCTGTCAAAATCCTTCTCTAGCAATTAGGAAATGTAGGCAGTGTGTCACACGTCTTGTGTTCATGGCTCTCTGCACAAGAACTAATAACACACCTCTGAGAAGGAGGAGGCAGCATTATATTCACAATGGGTGACACTGAATTTTGGGAAGTGGTATCCCATTTCCCCTCAAAAATACTGTGCTACAACATCAGCACAGTGTGGGAGGCATCAGAGCCACCTCCTTTTTGCCACCACCAAGGCATATTCTAGGTCAGGTTGAATGGGGCTTTCAGCAACCTGATGTAGTTCAGGATGTCCCTGTTCATTGCAGGGACCATGGACTTCAAAGCTCCCTTACAACCTAAACCCCTCTAAGATTTTATGGTGCTATTTCAACTCAGTACAGCCCTCTACCCCCATCCTTCCTTTGCTCCTTCCCCTTGTACCCCCACTGATTATTTTTTTGGCTCCATTGCTTGTCTTCTTTTGACATTTTGGTGAAGAGGAAAAAGGACAACAGATGGAAAATAGGGGTGCAGCTCCTCCTGCTCCTGGAAGCAGAAAATCAGTGCAACACAGTCCTAGTTCTGCTTCCTTCCTACATGGGAGAGTTTAGGATTCCATCACACAGTAAAAGTACAAAACTGCCTCATTGTCCTAAAAAGCTGTGCAAGAATCTGAAGTCCTTTTTTTGCACAATCAAAGTTGATGAGATGTCTTCCCACTAAGTTCACAAGCAGCAGGACCAAGTCTGTACAATTAAAATGGGAGCTCCAACATCAAAGGCAGGCAAAGAAAGGGCAGAGCATGAGCTCATGGGATTGTTTACTATGCAACTGTGCTCTCCACATTTTTAAACCTTTTGCTTGGATCTCATTTTCCTTTGAACTCCGGGCAACATGCATGTTTAGACCCACTAAAATACATGATGTTTTCTAACAAACTACAATGCAGATTAGATCAATTCTTTAATCTCATGTTTTCTTCTTGAACACTGCAATCAACCATTTTATGCTCGGTTGGATATAAAATTAACCCAGGCACTTTAGCTTTATTTCAGAATGTTCTGTGTTCTAAACTGTCTAATTTTGCTGGGAATATGCCAGGGTCTTCTCATCCATAAAGGTGAACATTGCCCAGATCTAAATAGAAGGTGCACAGCTACTTTACTGTGAAAATAATGGGTGAGGTGGAAGCACACAACATTTTGATAGATTAAAGAGAGGCCACAATCACAGGCACTTTTGTCCAGGGAAAATGAACCACATAGAGTATGCTGGTGAATCTGAATAAATCACTTCAGAAGAAAAAGCAGCTCAAGGAAATATTTTAAAGATCTGAAAATCCCAACAACAAGACCACCACTGACAATGTGAACTATTTGAAGTTACTACTCCAGCTACTCTCTGCCAGTGACTGTCTCCTACGGGCAAGTGTTTTCCTTGAGCACATGGGTAGTGTATGGTAACAGTCAGAGAGCTCTTCTATTCTGCAAAAAAAAAAGGTCTCAAAAGTATTGGGAAGCTTCTGATATAACAAGGGAGACAGACCTTTATGTAATTTACAGGAAGTGCTTTTAACAACTTTATGACTACAATTTCTATAAATATCTATTGTAGAAAAAACACAGGGACAAAGGAAGCTTTATCAGAAAAACAATGAACTGTCATAGGCTGACAACGCTTTGCAAAAACTATACTTAGAAGTTTTGGTTTATATTCTGAAGAAGTAATCTGCAGCCTTCCGATCCTACTGGGCTCAACTCTGTTTTTCTGAAATTTGCCTGCTGCTGGATTCTTCTTTTTCCTTTCAAGTCCTTTTGATTCTCTTTCTGGGCTGGACTAGTAGTGTTTTCTTGTACTTCTTGGAATAAAGTTTGATTCTGGGCAGAACTGTGGCCTGTGTCATTTCCCACATTTTGGACTTTTGGGAGCAGGTTTTTAGGGACAGGTGTTTCACAGTGCTTAATGCAGCTGCAGCCGTTTCCCAACACCCAAGTAAACCATAAAAGTGCTCTCAGTTTTCTATAATATTTCTGGACGGCCCTGGATGGCAGCCATAAGGGCTGGCTTTTATTATCTGTGAAGGACTGTTGTGAAAATTGGTTTGAGCCCCAGCCCAGACACCTCAGAAAATTTCCTTTCCCATCACACTAATGAATCACTGTGTTAAATATGACAGCAACTTGTTAAAGGCAGAGAAGATAAAAAAATTAGCATGTAATGACCAGGAGCACTTCTCCCAAAGTTAAGCAATAAACAAAGTAAAACTATTTGAAGTCTCCTTCTGTAATTTCAGGGTTTGTGTCTCCAGTACTAACACCCCACAGGGCAGACTCTGAGCCCTGTCTCTCTTCCCAGGATAAAAAAAGCTGATGACTCAGTTCTGAACAGCCCTTCAGCCAACCCGAGCTCCTTCTCTCTTCTGGCTCCTCTAGTAAGCAGTTTCTTTTTGACCATTATTCCTCTTCTTCAATCATTTCTACCCCAAGACTCAATTTCTCCCTTAGACCCTCCTTACTGTGATTCCTTCTCTCTCTTGTTTAATATGTACTTTCATGCCCTAAAGCTACAAGCTGTGAGAGATCAGACCAGTCACTCCAGGCCTGCTTTGGCTTGGTGAATTGGCTCAGGTTTTTCTTGTGTTATAGTAATTGTGTAATTTCCTCCCCTTTCTCATGTATTTTTTCTTTATTTTTTTTAACATAAATTCTCCAAATATGAAGAACTTGAATGAAAATCCAACATCTTCCAGATGGCTACCTCAAACACAAAAATTAATCAATTTCCCTAGGTGAAAGGCTTTGGTCTCCAAGGCTCAGCTCAGATCTATCTGATACAAAGCTTTTGTGTGAGGTAAGTTTCCTCTCCAACACTTGTGCTCATTTCCTGGAGAAGGCCTTTGTTTCCCTGGTCTGTGTTTGCTGTGTGGGCTACAACTCCTTATCAGCCTTCTCCTCCCTCTGACCTCCTGTCTTTTCAGCTTCTCTGGTTTGCATCTGTGCCTGGAGCTCCTTTACCTTCCCAGATCATGGACTTTCTATTCTCCTGCTCTGGTATTGCCCCACTGCTGCTCGGATCAAGCTGTGCTCCCATGTGCAGACTGTCTGAAATTGGGGCTAGAGGTTACTTTATGAAAGCCAGGTGACTTATAAAATTAGACAGTCAAAAATACAGGCAGTTATAACACATTTGTGACTGTTACAACCTCATTGGGGAATGACTTTAGAGGGTTTTTAAGGCAGCAGGAAAATAGCTGGTGCTTCAAAGACAAGTATCATCCTGAAGCTTATTACAAAAATTATCAGCATTTCCTACAAATGGCAAGATACACAGAATAGACCTCTGGATTAGATACCAACTCTTTTGTAAATGGTTTTACAGAAAAAAATAAAAATGAATACACAATTTAAACAGAAATGAATAGTGTATGTGGAGGTGAGAAGGACAAGGAGAAAAATGGTATGGGCAAAAAGAGATTAAACTGTTGAAAACACCCCAAATATACGTGAAAGGTGACATAGCAGAGGAATAGGAGACTGAGGACTGCATAGGGCAGTGCTGTTGTACTGACAAAAATAAGTAGAAGGAATAAAGTCTCATTTTCTAAGAAAAGAAGTCACCATGTAAAAATGACATAATGGCTCTTGGTTTTTTTTTTCTCCCTCTCTCCCTGCAAATGCAGTCTAGGAAAATGTGATTACTACATCACATGCATCACATTTTCTCATGGAATTTACAGTGCTGTTTCCAGATACTGCCATGACACTCATCCCATTCTGACTTTCTTCAAGGACCTTGTAGAGCAAAATTAGGCATATTTTGTGTCTCTTTCTTTTCTTTGGTAGGAGTGAAATTCAGCCCTGTGCATATTTTATGTGTCTCGTAATAACACCCACTCATTCATTGCAGAAGAGACATTCTATTGTCCTCCTGTGACACTTCCTTGGGATTGCAGCTGGAAGATGTGTCACTGCGTTTTTCCTTTGTTCCCTTGCTCTGAACTAGACACTTGTGGCAGGTGCTGGATTGGTGCCTCACAGAAACAGATACTCTAGGTCACAGCTTGCACAAGTGGAGACAATTTAAGTGTCTGGCTTGTGTATGGCACCTATCAGTGCTGCTCGAGCACAGGGGTTGATCAGCAGCTGTCAAACAGCACTGCTCCAGCACTCCTGGGCTGGGGTGGTAACTCAGTATTGTGGGACGACAGCCAAAGCTGAGAGATTTCAGTTCTTGATTTCAGCCTTTTTTTTTTTTCTTTTTTTTTTTTTTTTCTCCCTTTTAGAACAGGAGAGAGTTGTAGTCATTACTGCAGGTTTGTGCCTCTACCTGCCCCTTTAAGGATGCCCTTCTGGCAATCTGAAGACTGTCCTTCCTGGGAAAAAGAAACAGAGGGAAAGTGGGACTGTGATAACCCATTAATAAACCCAGTCTGATGAGGAGCAGCTGAGAGAGCTTGGGGTGTTCAGCCTGGAAAGAGGGAGGCTCAGGAAGGACCTTCTCACTCTCTTCATCTCCAGACAGGAGGTTATACCAGGTGGGCAGTGCATTGTCTTCTCAAGTAGAAAGCGACAGGACAAAGGAAATGGCTTCAGGTTGCACTGCAGAGGTTTAGATTGGATATTATGAAAAAATTCTTCCCGGAAAGGTTGTCAAGCATTGGAACAGGCTGCCCAGGGGAGGGGTTGTGTCACCATCCCTGGGGATATTTAAAAGATGAGTGAGTGTGGCCTTTGCAATATGATTTAGTGGTTGTGTGAACTTGGCAGTGCTGGGTGAAGGGTTGGACTTGATGATTTCAGAGGTCTTTTCCAACCTAAACAATTCCACCCTTCCATGTATGACTTCAGACTGCAGACTGCCCAGCTCGTTGAGATCTCTGCCATGACTGCTGTCACCAAGACTCAGATTTGGCACAGCTAAGCTTGCTCTGGCACCTGTGTGCTGTGTTGGAGGTACTTCTGCGTGTTTGGATGTCAAAGGCGAAATGGGAATAGTGGAAGCCATGCTGTACATTGTATCAGCCCATGAAGATACATAAATGCCTGTGCCCTTTGTTTTCCATGGTAAGAACTTAACCCTTGTGCCCAGGACTTCTAAAAGATGAATAAAGAGCTGTATACATACAGCACACATACACATACAAACATACATTCTATATGTGTGTATGTTAATACATGAACTTAGGGAACAATGTAACCGAGGCCTTTTCCCTGCTACCAAAGCAAATCACTGAATAATAATCCATTACACAGAAGATTCATCTTAAGAACATTAACATCACTTCTCTCCAAACTCCTGTAGGAATGTTGTTCCAGAATACCATGGCAGTGCTCTGCCATAATATTTCTTTTCTAATTTCCAGTCTAAGCACATCCACCACCATTTTGTGTCTATTGGTTCTGAGCAGTGCTGCTTGTAAGCTTTAGTCATGAGCTACTGCACCGTTGATTTTGTTTGCAAGGAAGACAGAGGTTTAGCAGAACCTAAAGGCAAAACTAACACAGAGATGCTGCAAAAAGAATTTGTATGATGGCATTTAATTTATCAAACTTTAGTCATCAAATCTGAAGTGGTTGTGTATTTTCCCTCCACAACCACCAGAAAGATGCTGGCACCTCTCCAGGGTTTTTATCACTCAGGCACTTATTTGAGGATCTGATGAGCTGTTTCCCATCAGTGCCTGCTTCTTCCTTTCCACAGATTGTCGAGTGAATCTGCATCAGCAATGTAGCTGAAGCATGAGCTTAAAAGCAGATGAAATGAGCCTCTCCTCACTGTTCAGCTTAAAATCCAAAAGAATATTCCAGTTAATGACACTTGAATTTTTCACTCGTTGAGAAGAAAAGGGATCACAGAGAAGTCACCTGGGATGTCAGAGAACTGTTTTAAAAGAACTAAACTCCCTAAATCTGGTCTTTATTGTCATGTCATGAGACAAACATAAACACCGAAATACAAACAAGGAATGTTTAAACCATTTTTCTTTCCCCAGAAGCAAGTGGCTTTTAGAATATTCATTGCACAAATTGCTTTAATTAAAAATTGGAACAAGTTTTGGAATTCTGATTTCACATGACAGAGCTCTGATTCTATGGTGAAAAAATTGCTGAAACAGGAAATTTCCTCCCTTCAATAATGTGTTGCTCTCTGCCCTTATATCAGACCAATTCTATCTTCTAGGAGCTCACTCTGAAAAAATATGATCTTTTAGCAGACCAGTGTGTTTAAACATAACTATTGCTCTCCCTCTTGTTTGTGACAAAAGGTAATGAATGGAAACTGGGAGTTCCTGAATACAGCAGGAGCTCTGGAATAACTATTAATATGAATTTCTGAAAAAGAAGGAATTTGATGTGAAGGGCCAAAGCATAAGGACAAATTAGATAGAAAAAGATATGCTGATTTTCCAGTCTGTGCTGGAAATAACACAGAGGGGGAAGTGAAAAAGAATAGTAAACATCGTGTCTGCAAACTATCCTCTCAGTGGGTGTTTTTGGGACAGTGTCAGCTAAAGGATTCAACTTTTGGTAGGATAAGTATGTGTTACCCTTGTCCAAATTTGTGGGTAATCAACTCACAAATCAGCTGATGAGTTAGTTAAATGTTGTTTCCTTAGAAAAAACACTCAGGTTTGCAAATACCTTTGATGATACACTTTTGGCAACTCAGGGACATGCTGGAGCACGTTCCCCTTCTCTGTCACACGTTCCCCTCTGCACTTCCCGGTGGGCAAATGCAAGTCCAAAAATGCAACAAATCATTCCGTATTAATTTCTTTGTGGTGTTTTCCTCTGTAAACAAAAAACTTGCATATTTATCAGGAGAAGTAGCAATAATCTCCATTCACCATCGCACTTAGAATGGGAATTCGGAAACATTTTACTTGTCAGGCTGTAAATCCAGTCTTCTGTTTGTGTCTCTAACTTCATTGGCTCTGAAAGCAGAACAGGAGCTGCTTTTCCTCCTCCAGACTGAGATTTTGGTAACAGTTAAAGTGGGAATACAGAGTCAAAATTTACACTTGTAGCAAATCAGTGAAACAGAAAACTCATACTCTGCTGCTTTTCTGTGACGGAATACATTGTGGTAAATTGAATAATCTCCAATACTTTGATTTCTTAGGAGGGAAAATATAAGGCAATCAGGTGCTTCTGAAATGTTCAGTCTGTTGTTTGGCTCAGTTTGCTACCTTTCTAGAAAACCTGATGTGTATTCTTGGCAGCAGGCATCAGTGCCCCGAGGGAGAGGATATACAAGCCTGCAGGAATGTAGATAAATATCTAAGTTCTTACTCTGCATAACAACAACAAAAAATAATCAGTGAAAGCCTTCAAAGTGCTGCCAAGGGGCCCTTCTTCATAGTCACAAGTACCTTACTAAGAGGAGAGCTTACACGTCTTATTGAAAATATTTCATATTTAATAGATCCCATCATAATTCTGACTTTTTTTGACAACAGAAAAAAATAATCTATTTTTTAGATTTTATTTTTCTGGGGCCAAGCAGGGAGAAATGTGTACTCTTTCTAGCACTGGGCAATGTTTTCCTTGTAGTAATGCCTAATGGCTTTGTCAGTTGTTATTTACATAATAACTTTCAGAACAAAAATGCAGGAAACATTATTTTGTAAAATGTAGTAGCTTGCTGGGAATACTTACACACTTCACAGAAGCATCTACTGACACTAGAAGCACACAGAGTTCAGCTGGTATAAGTGAAGGTGAGGGTGTGTAATTGTCAGGGGAAATAGTGTTTTATTAGAGAATTTTCTAACAGTGGGTATTTGGTCACCTCTGGCAATTCCACAGATGTACAGAATGACTGCCCTTTGGGAGTGCTATTTATAAACTCAAAAGTGCCTGAACAGCACTCACAAAAAGGCTGCCAGTTTCAAGAAAATTAACGACAATCTGACATTGTTGGAGGATGAAGAGAGAAGAGGCTTTGTGCTGAGCTTAAGGCATGAAGTGTGTTTGCACTGCTTTGTCTTGGCCTCTCTGTGGAAGCCTGGGGTATTGATGGGAGCACCCTGCTCATGGCATTGTCAGCTTAGGCAAATCAATATAGAAAAATGTAAACTTACAGGTAACCTCACATCCCTTTCTCCGAAAGGCTCCCGAGAGAAAACGGTGTCTTTGTGTCCTGGAGCCTTCAGGGTGTGTCTTTGTTGTACTTCCATTAAAAAACAATCCATAACAAAATCACAAAACCCACCCCCAAGACAATTAAACCCTAAACAGCTCCCTGAATGCAAGCAGTTTGTGCATAGTTTCTGCACCTAATCCAGCCTTTTGGTGATAGACTGGTTTTACTTGGAATTTTAAAAATTCCAGTCAGACATAATTCAACTACAAGTCCACGCTGCTCTAAAGACTAAAAATTCCTTGCTTTAAATTTTCCTGCCAGATATCGAAACAACTTACTGAGCACAACCATCAGATGAGCACCAGAACCAGCACAAGAGTGAGAGAGCCAGAAAGAGAAGTTCAGTGTCAGAGAGTGACACATTGCAATTGCTGTGTCTGTGCCTCAGCTGCTGTTGCAACCACAGCACAACTTCCAGCACAAAGGGCCTGTACAGGTATCAGTGACTGTCTTTGAATAAAAAAGCACTTACAGCTGATACCATCATCCTGCTGTGGCACAGAAACGCAGACACATATACAATGTGTGCATTCACTGTGATACAAGTATTTATGTATCAAATGTTTTAATAAAACTCACTGACTTTTGAGCAAACTTTTTATCTTCTGATCACTTCAAGTTGGGCTACATTGCTGTTACTGATGGAGTGAGGGGAAAATTACATTTTTAATGCTGTATGTTTTGTGTGAAGTCATCTTCGCAGAAAAAAGGCTTTGTATCCTGCTCACAGAGCATGTGTGAGAACTGTTACAACAACAACAAGCAGCTTCCCCTTACTTTTATTTTGGAAAGACAAAATGGCCGAAGGCCACAGCTGTTGATTTATTCAGATGCCGAAGGAAACCATTAGCCCATTGGACCCTGAAGATGAGATTCCTTTGTGCTAAATGTTAATATAAGGAAATCCCAAACAGGGGCTGCCAAAGAGACACAATACAAATGCAAAACGCCAAATGTACCTAGAAAGGAAGGAGGTAGATGGTTGTTTATTAGAGAAGAGAAAAAAAAATCCAGTGAGAAGCACAGTTTGTTTTTTTTTTCTCCTTCTTCTTAAGTACAGTGTGATTTACAAACTATGAGATGGAAACTCTCCTGTGTTCAAATCAAACAGAATATCTCTGAAACACACAGGTACACATATGGTTGCACCGTTAACGACTGCATGTCCATGTGAACTGGTTTTTGTCAGCATAATGCAGATGGGGCTGCTCCACACACTCCCTGCTGTTTGCAGCGTTGTTATAATTAGCTGTAATAGCCCAGTATAAATGAATTGCATCCTCAGAAGAGAGGTCAAAGAAAAAACATAATAGCTGTCATCAGGGTAGGCTACTTTTCTTTCAGATTGCTTTATAATGGCCTCATGGCAGAAACATGATTAATCACTACCTGTCCTTAGCCTGAATTTCACAAACATCTCCCTCTCATCCAGCTCTTTTAAGATTCAACAGTCACAAGTATTTTATTTCATACCTGTGCAGGAGTGACATTTCTAATACTTAATTCAGAACTTTAAAAATATTTAGTACAGGATAAGCTGTCATCCACAATAATGTTTAAATCAACATAGGGTCCTATTTGAAGAATGTATTTTTATATGTCACAATGAGACCACAGAATTGAAACTTGTCCTGGCTCCCTGTCTTGTTTTCAGCCCAGTGAAATGGAGCTTTTGGCATGTGGCAAAGAAACAACACAAGGAAAAGGAACAGTACTCAGTAGTCAAGGCTGAACTGATTATAGCAAAGAGAACGTGATTGACTGAGGAGGTTGATAATAATGGAGGAAATGCACCTAGAGTGATTGAAACAAAGGACAGAGGAATTTGTTTCCGCTGGCTGATGTTCCTCCACTTTTCCAACTAAGATTTTAACCAATAAAAAACAAACCATGTTCGTGGTGTTGTCACAACAGTTTCCAGTTAAAGACAAATCAAAGGATATCAAAGGATAAACTCCCAGCATTCATATAATTTCCCTCATTTTGGTTGGTTGCTTGCTAAATGAGAGAGAATACAAAATATGGTTGACTTACAAAATAATTTGCAGTTATTTGCAGACCACTTCTTATAAAGTGCTAATAGATCAGTATTGACCCACATTCCATGGTTTGAAAGATATGGCACCAGGACATGATTCTTTCAGCAGCCTGAAAAACAGCCCCACAAATTCCCTCGTATCACTGGCTGTATTCTGGTGATCCTTGCTGTGTCCAGCTGGTGACAGTTTTTCACCATCCTTTAGCAATCATCTGCAAGACAGACTCTGACCAGTTGCTCTTGCCAGCCTGGAGGGAGCTGTGCTGTACCCAAAGGGTCCAGCCCATGACCCTGTGTAGCTGCTAAGATGTCCCTAATGGAGTGTCTGCAGGAAGGACAGGAAAAATAGCTTGCTTTGCATCTTTGAATAATGATAGAATATGAGAATCATTAAATCATTGGTAAAGACCCCCAAGATCATCGAGTCCAGCCTTTGACTGGACACCACTGTGTCAAATAAACCAAAGCACTGAGTGCCACATCCAGTCTTCCTTGAAGAGTTCCAGGGATGATGACTCCAGAACCTCCCTGGCAGCCCATTCCAGTGCCTGACAACCCTTTCACTGATGAAATTCTTCCTGATGTCAGTCTGAACATCCCCTGGCACAGCTTGAGGTAATTTCCTTTTGTTCTGTCCACCTCCCCACCCGGCTCCATGCTCCTGCCAGGGAGTTGTGCAGAGCCAGAAGGTCCCCCCTGAGCCTCCTTTTCTCCAGGCTGAGCCCCTTTCCCAGCTCCCTCAGCTGCTCCTCATCAGACCTGTGCTCCAGACCCTTCCCCAGCTCCATTCCCTTCCCTGGACATGCTCCATGCAACTACCTCCACAAGAAGCTAAAAAAAAAAAAAGGTTCAGTATTAGTATGCAAGCTTCTTTTTCCCCTTGCTTGAAAATCTGCATTTTGATACAATTTTTATTTACAAAAAACAAAAAACAAACAAACAAAAACAAACAAACAAACAAACAAACAAACAAAAAAAAAAACCAAAAAAAACCCCTGCTCTGTGGTTTTATATTTTCTCTCTTATTTTTTTAATAAGAGTCCTGCCTCCTTCTGTGGAATAAACACATTCACTCTTCACTGATTATGCAGTGAAGGGAAAAGTACTGTGTGCGTTGAATGAATATTTTCCCAGTTTTTCTGTTTTTAAATGAAATATATCTGCTGCTGCTTCAAACCAGCAGAGGGAGTTTGCTCATCTAAATAATTTTTAAACTTCTCAACACAATCCTATTTTTTCAGTACTGTTGTTACCTGGCAAGAACTGCTGCTGAAAAGAAAAAGTGAACTTTTGCTATCCAGACTGTTTAACTCCTTAGTGCTAGAGGCTGCTTGCTTCCAGTCAATTTTTATGGATGTCATTGTGCAAGAAGTTGCTGCAATGAAAAATGCATTAGAGAACTAAAAGCATGAGAAATCAACTCAGCTGGAATGTTTGGGAGCAAACTGTTTGGTTAAAGGGGAATGTACAATTATTGCAGTGCATGTGCCACTCAAAAGTGCATGAAACTACTGTGTGGTAATAGCTGACACACTTTTTTTTTTTTAAAGTTCCTTTATTTTTTGCACTCTAGAGAGAAGCTTTGAAAGTTCCTGGTTTGGGTTTCTTTATTTGGAAATACTGGAGTAATTTTAAAATGACCACAGTGGCAAAAAAGGTCAAGTGAAATGTTCATTGTAGCAGTAGTAGGGAAGGAGTCTCATTATTACTATTTTTTTTGTGAGAGAAAAGAAATCAGCTCTAGTGGTGACAAATTGTATCATTCTTATCTTGTGTTATAAACCTGCATAGCAGGAACTACACAATGATTTGTAAAATAAAATTATAGCAGTTACTGATGTTAACAGTGGATATTATCTTGATCTGCAAGTATGTCACAACTCTTCCTCTCTCAAAAGCAAGGTAGAAATTCAGATTCTCCATTAAGCTCAATCATAAAACACTTAAAATGTTAATCTTTCATGTTAAAAAGTTTTGTTGAACAAATTTGTGAGATGATTGTGTTATTTTTGGGAACCTAATTGGATTTGAAAATACTCTGAAACAAATATGTATTTTTATAATTCCATAGAGTCAGAATATTAATTCTCTACGCCTGTAACTGAAAGGAAGGTTGGAATAAAAAGGCTGAAAAGGAATAAAAAGGTTGGAATAAAAAGCAAGGGCCAGTGTTCCTTGTATATCTGTCCGAATATGAGTAAAACTATTTTCAAAGGACTGCATAAATACCAATTATTGAGTAATATCCAAGGGAAAATGGCTCATTATATTTTTCAGCTTTTACTGAAGTGGAAAATGAGGAAGGAACTCATTGTAGGTGATTTAGAAGGCAATTTTCGGTAAATAAGCATTTAGCACATGCCACCAGACATAGAGCATAGAGAAAAGAAATGAAGTAGTCATGTGATTTAACAGTTGAGTGAAAATAGTCAACAGCCTGGCACAGATGTATTTTCTTTTCATGTATTACAATTGCCAACCCATATGAGAATGCTAAATACAGATCTCCTTGCTGCTCTGAGTCACACATGAGCAGACTCTTGCACTTATGCAAACCTCAGTGCTGTGAAGTCTTGTCAAACTCAGCACAGCGTGGGGCAGACACAGCTGCCAGTGCAACACACCTCCCGGGGCACAGCCCAGCTTTAGACAGAAAACTGTTCAGGCTGCAGGGATGGATTCAGCAGCATTGCAGGCACTCACCCTCAGAGAAAGAGACTTGGGCTCAGCAGCCATGGGACTCCCTCAGGAGCCATCCCATTTCTGCCTCAGTGGTACTGGAAAGAGGATGGAGGCTGAAGCACAGGACCAGAGGATGCTGGTGCATCATCATTGGAGCCAATGGGCTCAGAATAAAACCCAGGTTTTGTACTCAGGCTGCTAAGAAGCTTTGAGCCAGCCCTGGCCAGAGTTATCAAGGCAGGTTGAAATAAAACAGAATTTCACAAAGCCAGTATCTTACCTGTCCACAGCATAAGAACCAAGAACCAGGGCTTTGCTCTCCAGCCTGTTCTAGGCTGCAGGAAGGTGCAAAGGCAGCTTTATGTCAGCATGAGTAAATATGAACTGGAATGAGATTTGGCCAGCTTCCAGAAAGAAGCTTCTAGAAAGAAGGCTACATGGAGCTCCCTCAATGCTCTCTAAACATGTACACTATTGACATTTTATTTCTCACTTCTTGTTCATGCACACTTAGCTTTGTGGCAGAGTTTAAAAAAGTAAAAACTGCTACATCAGATAAAATTTATAATTCCTCTTATCCTTTATCCTTCTTTTTTAGCACATAGCTCTACAAAGGAAGTGGAAAAAAGCGATACATAAGACAGATGAGGATAATTCATTCTCATGGAAGTTATTTTCTGAATTTTTATTGGAAGAGATTTCAAACTCTACGGTTGATGTTTCCTTTCTGTCCTGAACCTCCTCTTCTTATTAAGTACTTTAAACCTGGGGGTGCAGGAGGGTTGTAGTTTTATAAAAAATAAATTCTCCATTTAAGAGATGGGGCCATTTATCAGCAAAACACTGCACCTGCTTCAAGGAAATTCTGATTATGACTTGTACATTCTCAGTTCTGCAGCTGAAAAAAATGGAAGCACCTGCCTCAAAGTATGGTGAAGCAGATAAAATACCATAATAAAATGTGATATATAGTTGTTTATACACTCAGACTTCATGTTTTGTCTTTAGTGTTCATGATCTGATTCATTTTCCCTTTCTGTGCCATGGGAAAGATGCTAAGCAAAAGCTGACTCCTGGAAATACTTGACATTCTTTTCAGGCTAATTTTGTCCTGAGCTTGGCTGAAACAGCTCATTTGGAACCACTCATAAAAGGATGTCTGCACCAAAGAAGAGGGAATATTTTCATTTCAGAGAGCCCTGCTGTGTTATATTCCCTGATTTTCATCAAAACCAGACCATGTTTACTTGTCCTTTTGGCCTCAGGGTCAGGGTTTTTTCTTTAAATTGCTTCAGTTCTAAGTAGTTGTTTCACTCATTCCTGAGTTTCCCACAAAAACCTAAACAGTGGCAGCCTGATGTAGCTTGGAGCACTTTCCTACATGCATCTGTAGGAGTAAAAAACAAAAAAAAACCCACCCAACAAAAAAAGACCCCTACTCTATAAACTCTTCAAAAGCAGTGCACAAGCCCACAGACACGTGCATGATGTCAATGACATAATGACATTGGCCAAGGGGGTGGTTAGGTTGGCAAAGACCTCGCAGATCATCCAGTCCAACCTGTGACCAGACAGCGCCATGTCAGCTAGACCCCAGCACTGAGGGCCACGTTCAGTCTTTGCTGAACATCCCTCCAGGGATGAGACTCCACTCTCTCTGAGCTGCCCATTCCTGTGGGCAATCACCCTTTCTGTGAAAGGCTCCAACCGGAGCCCCCTCAGCTCCCTCAGCCCTTCCTCATAAGATTTGCGCTCCAGACCCAGAGGAAAACGAGGATTTTGTGCCTGTGAAAGGCTCCAACCTGAGCCCCCTCAGCTCCTTCAGCCTTTCCTCATAAGATTTCTGCTCCAGACCCAGAGGAAAACGAGGATTTTGTGCCGGGAAGCAGGGCAGGGATGTGGGGTGGCCCCAGCAGTGAAGGGAATGGTGAGGGGGATGGTGCTGTTTATGAGCCATTGAGGCTAAAAACATAGAAGGAATCCTGTGTGCATTAGGAAGAACATTGCCAGCACATCAGAGAGGTGATCCTGAACCTCTGCTCAGCCCTGCTGAGGCATATCTGGAGCGCTGTGACCTGTTCTGGGCTCTGTGAGAGACATGGAGCTCCTGAAGTGAGTCCAGTGGAGACTGTGGAGATGATGGAGTTGAACATCTCTCTTACAAGGAAAGGCTGAGGGAGCTGGGGCTGTTCAGCATCAAGAGGGGCCTCATCCTGGTCTGTCCCTGTGCACAGGGAGGGCTCAGAGCAGGGCCCAGGCTCTGCTCTGGAGCCCATCAATGGCACCAGAGGAACGGGCAGGGACTGACACCCAGCAAGTTCCACCAGAACATGAAGAAGAACTTCTTTACTGTGCAGTGACCAAGCACTGAACAGATTGTGTACAGAGACTGTGGAGTCTCCCTCACTGGAGATCTTCCAGAACTGTCTGGACACAATCCCATGCCACGTGCCCCGGGTAATTCTGCTTAAGCAGGGAGGTGGAACCACTGTGGTCCTTTTCGACCTGACCTATTCTGTGATTGCATGAAGAGGGTGATGAGGGGAGTGATGAGGAAGCTGATGAAGGGGCTGTGAGGGGTGGTGAGTGGGTTATGAGATGGCTGTGAGGAGGCTGACTGAGGAGTGATGAGGGGGGATTTGATGAGGGCAGCGATGAGAGGAGCACTGAGGGGCTGAGGAGGCGCCTAACGCGGGGTCTAAGGGGG